>VXBX01009581.1:1006395-1140316 GCA_013400415.1 Scytalopus superciliaris
CCCCCTCCATCTTGTAGTCACTTTTATCAGTGAAACAAACAACATACTTAAAATACACTTGAAGGGAATGGACATCCAAGTTAGTGTTATAATGGAAGTTTTATACAGAAATAATACATTTTAGATGATGAATGAACTAAAAAGACACGAAACTGATACAACTCCAGCCATATAAACTACTACAATGTTATATTATTCATATTATAGAGGAATCCTATTTCTTCATAAGCTGTGGTTAATTTATTACTGTAAGAACAATACTGACAACCTTAGAGGACATGTAGAATTTATGAAAAACTAATAGCAACAGCACTACTGAATTTTGCTGTCTGCAAAGTTATCTAACAAAGACAGACAAAGTTGCACTGTTTTTTGCCTACCCAATAAGGACTGGAACAGTAATGTGATCATTTTGCTCATTTCTAATTGAAACTAAACACATGAAATAAAATTTTAGAGCTGTAATTATGTATGTTGTGGGAACCTGGATGTATTCTTCATCTGGAAGGACTCTCAGTTGTATTGTAAACAGGAACATGTAGATACATTCATAACATCACCTTCCCTTTCTTTTGAGTATCACGTCTGAAATATCCTGAGGAAAAAGAAATTAAAAAGAATCAATGGAAGCTCTGTCTGGGTTACAGGCTGAGGACAGAAAATGCCTGCCTCTGTAGAGATGTTCTGGTTAATTTATAGAGTTTGCAGTGCACTAATTTGAAATGCAGAACCCAGGACAGCTCACAGACCTCCAGCTCTTCTGGCCATGGAAGAGTATCCCACAAGAGCAGAGCCCACAGGGGTACCCCTGATATGAGCTTGTGCTGGGGGTCTCCAGCTCTGTCATTGCTCAAGAAAAACTAAAAAAACGTTTATGTAATCACTCCAATCCAGACAAGAAATAAAAATCATGCTCCCATTTACAAAATATTGACTGCTAAAGCTGATTGATGAGCTTTGAAGGGTTATAATTAGCAGTGTTACGTAAAATACAACCTGTGTGTACTTTTCCAGGCACTTCTCCTGACACAGCTTCCACCTAAAAAGTGATCAGAAGTTCCTGAATGGGAAGCAGGGGCACTACAGAGAACACTTTAGGAATCCACATGTCTGTGAAGGAGGACAATTCATGGTGGTCCCTGCAGAGAAGAAACTCTTGTGCCACATGATTACATGGCATCCATGGGAGAGTCTCCCAGAGGAAGATGTTTCTGGAAGGTCTTGCCAGGCAAAAAGTGGGACATGCCTTATTTCTGTGAACTAAAAAATGGACCATATAAATTTGTCTTTAACAAACAAAACACAGTGCAACAAAACACCAACAAACTCAGCTATGATGCTTTGCATGAGCTTGCAGAGGTTAAGAGAGATTTGAAAAGTGAGGGCAGGAGGACAGGAAGGAAGGAAGGAGGACAGTGGCATTATTCCCATATACAAATCAAATCCCCAGAAATCTGGAGCTATCAGAATTTGGTTTGGAAAAGAGTACATTTATAGAGTTAAAAGGAAAGCATGTGACAAATTAATTAAGGAATTTTAATTATTGGCAACTGATTATTACCCTCTAAATACCTCCCAGCAGCCAAGGGTATTATATAGGTGTTTTCTGTGAGGATTAATGGCAATTCTACCTTATACACCAAGTGTATCTGACCCCTTGCAATAGACTTTATTGTAACAGAGAAACTAATTCATAAAGGACAAAGCAACCAGTGCATTTTGCTTCTTTGCCTGCTCTATAATCAGACTACAATTTCACATAACACTTTCATTACCAAAAATTGCTCAATTAATCCCTTCAACATTGCAGACAAAACGTGAATTACTTTCTTCAAATATTCACTCAAGGAGTATTGATTAGCCCACATTAGCTAGATAAGTAAATAGAAGCGTTTCTGGTCTCCATCAGGCTGATGCTTAAGGATCTTTGGCTCAAATACTTGTTCATGAATCCAGAAATGTGGATCATGCCTACTCCAGCATGCAGGTTTGGCATTTGGTTTGCACAAACATACATCATTCTCCCGCAGTCACCTTGATTTTCAAAATGGCACGATTTTTTTGGACCTCTGGCAAGAATCAAAGTCAACGTAGCGAGCTTACAACATTTGACATTTTACCTCCTGGAATCAAAATGACAAAGTTTTGCTTTACAATTTCCCTCCCCCCCAGGTTCAAGATGGACCTCCAGAGCCACTGAAAGCCTCAGTGAGATTCACATTGCCATTCAGTAAAGAGAGCCTGAAAAATTAAATTCATTTCATAACCCCATATTTTTCTTTTATTGCTCACAACTGTAATCTTTTACTTCACTGAAATGGTATGCAGGAAAAAGGGGGGGAAAGATATAGATATTAATGAGGTAATGGAAGAAATTACTTTAAAATAATTCCAGAAACCCTGATTCGCAAAAATTATGATTCTGGCACCTCACTTTTGCTTGGATTTAAGTCTTCAGTGGCCATGTTTTCAAGCTGAATTCAAGCACAACCTATGGACTAACACTTTACCAACCTGCATTCAACCAAAAGCAAAATACAATACTCAAAACCAGGTTATTAAGTAATAACAGAGCTCCAAAGTATAGAGGACTGCCAGTCTTCAAATCTGGTGTCTGCAAATCCAGTCCTGAAAAGTATTTCAGTAATGGATTAGACAACAACATTTACCAAGAAATGGAGTGGGGGATACAGGATGGTAGAGCAAACGACATTTTCATGCATGTTTTAGTTAAATCCAGCACTACCTCTGGAGAAAGCATTGCTTTCCCTGCTGCTTTGTGACAATGGGCACAGCCTCTCTGGTGATGTGTTTCTGTAGGACCTGGCAGAATAGACTGATCATCTGATGAAGCTTAAAGATGTCTCTTTTCTTTTTTTTTTTTCCAGGTCAATTTTAATCCTAGTCCTATTTCCCAGTCTCATCTAGACTGTCCTTTTCCTCTAAGGCTCATGAGAGCTGCAAGATGCATCTGATGAAACTGAGGTGTCCTCTGGGATGTGAGAGAACTTTCCTCAGCACTACCTGATCCTGACCTAATGAAGCTGAGAGCGCTGCCCAGACAGCTGCATCCTTATGAGAAGACATAAGGTATCCAACTGGGAATGCTCAAGTCCTTTGGCATGTGCCAGGCAGGGGCTGGGTGGCAGCAGGAGCCTCCACCGTGCTGATCTTGCCAAAGGTACCCTGTTGTGATGGAGTGGTGCAGGAAACAGGCAATCCTCCCTTTGGGTTGCCAAAAAAGTGTAAAGTACTGTCCTAAATACACACTACAGGAACTGCCCCAACTGCACTGAACACAGCCTCACAGAGCAGCCAAAAAATCCAAATGCAATTACTCCCAGTGAGTGCAAACACATTTTTACACTGTGAGATTAAGCACAGACACGAGCCCACTTCCCACATACATTATTTGCCACTGGCTCCTGGGTGACTGTGGGCAAGTCGTTTCCCTTCCCCTCTGCTCATTTTCCTCCTTAGCAGGGAGATGGTAGGACACTGGAGTCCCTCCTGAAAAGACCTTGGGATTTTTAGAAGGAAAACCCTGGGTGAGCTGGTCATTGGTGCTGCTGTGTTTGCTCAAATCTGAGAATTTGGTACCTTGCCTTTGTATGTTGAATAAACAAGCATTCAAATCACTAAGGGCGCAAACTAAATCCTGCTGCTGACCTTACCTGTAAATAGGAAAATCTCATCCTGAAAGCCATACCTGTAGGAATTCCAGCCTCACCTCAGTGCATAAACCCCTGTTGGCTCCCACAGGACTTGGACACACAGGTTAAGTGCACTGGGGAACTGAGACTTGCCTCATCAGTAGAAGTGTTAAAATATCCTAAAAAGTATTTCAGCACACGATTATTTTTCAGTGTAGGATTTTCCTGTGAGAAAGGCTTCAGCAGAAGTGCTGCTTTTCATTTTACAGGGTGAACAAGATCTTTTGCACACACACCAAGGTGCTTTTCAAACCAGGATTGTAGTGTTGTACTGTATTTTATAGGAAAGTCAGGTACATTCAAAATGTGAAGCAAATGCACAGACTTACCAGCTAAGGCGATTCTCCTCTGGGTTGTGCTATTTCTCATGATCATCCCAGCCCTTCAGAGAAATCCTTTTGATCCAGTTACCTGACAAAACCCACCTAGGAACTCCCAGGCACTCTTGTTACTGCTATCTAACTTTCTACCACACTATAGTTTCTTTTTCATAGCACACAAAGAACTTGGAAGAGGGGTTTTCTTTTTGGGGGAGGAGGGTGGGGTGTTGGTATTTTAAAGCAGGACACAGTAGCATACACCTACCAGAATCCCATCCATCTTCAAAGCGTGTAGGAGATAACATGGCACAGTATATTGCCCCAGACTCCTGCTCCTTTTTCATGCACAAAACGTGCTAGACTGATCCAGCAGTTAAAAGTCCTCCTATTAAGGAAAGCGCATCCACATAATTTATTAAAAAAATCTACTGTGTTACAGGTGCATCATCTTGATAAGTGGTTAACTATTCATTGCTATTTTGAGATATAGATAACTCCAAAATAATTTTAGAGAACTCAATATAGAAAACGCTTTTAATCAAAAGAACTCTGAACCAAGGTAGACATTTTTTTTCTCTCCCCAGACACAGGTTATTCTCTGAGTTATTGCCAAATGCATACAAGCAAGTAGAATGCCAAAGGGGACCAAAAAGGCAAGATGATAATTTCTTATGCCAATACTTGAGGTGCTGTTTGACAAATATAGTGTTGCGAACACAGCCTTGAACAACAGACAGGTGAATGCCAGTTGTTTTCCAACAGTGACAGGTGAAAGAAGTCTTGAGGAAAGTATTCATGATGGTCTTTTTTCAAATTAGGTACTTAAAAATGGGGGCTTAATTTAGGTCATTTATCATTCTCTTCAAAGGTCCTTTTATACAACTGAATACTGAAGTGCTTCGTTTGCCAGTAGATCACCACAGCTGCTGTAGCATCCCTCCAAGCAGATGTTTCACAGACAGAGTGCCCAGCTCGTTTTTGGCAGCACAGTAACTGCAGGTCCCTCCCTGGCACTTCTGCCCACGGATGTGGATGTGGCAGTGCAGGTGCCACAGTGCTCAGCCACACACAGGGGGTCTGCAGGAATAAAGTGCCAGCAGGGGCAGACCCCAAACCCACTTCCACTTCAACGCAAGCAGAGCTACACACCCTGAATTTCTGTCATTTTCCATTTTAAATAAGGGGATGATAAATCAGCTTAGATAATTATTGAACAGTCTCAGCTCTCTGTTGTGGACTAAAAATAACAGGCAAGTGGGACTCTCTGACTTTGCAATGTTAGAATTATTCCCCACGTGGTACTTGTGTAAAGTGCAGACTCATCTCACAAGACAACAAATAATTCCTCTGAGACAGAAACACTGCTCACCTGCATATGGATCCTCTACCTACAAGGCACAACCTGCAAGCAGGGATGTGGTGCTGAGGGAACGAAGAGAAGTCACTAAAGAAGTTACTTTGACCTTCCAGCGACCAAAAAAAACTTCTGAGAGTTTGCTCTTCTGCACAATTCTTCAGCAGCATTGAAAATTCTTTGGCAAAAGAACCTGTCTGAAAAGAACGTGTCTGTAATTTTGTGTCAGGGGAGGTGGTTGCTTTGCTTGTAAGATGTAGAAGGTTATGGGAGAAATACATACTTAAAACCAGCAAATGCAACGCAGGTCAAATGGCTCTTGTAAAATGACTCATTAGTGGGAATCCCAGACTGTGAGGCACCTAAAATTAGTAAAGTGTAGAATTAGCTCAAAACTGGCAGATCAGCTCCATCTTGCGTGACATCTATTTAGTTCCAATAAGTACCAGTGCAGACACATTTAACAGATATTACAATTCTCTATTTAGAAGGAGCTAGAATGACATAATCATATCCTTTGAAGGCAATGAAGTACTTTCCAGTCCATTAGTAATGGAGAACTGTGTCATTAGACAATATCCACTAAGGAATTAGGCATTAAAAAGAATTTAACTCCAGGAGTGATGGTAAGTTTTACTCAAAATCCTAGAAGCTTTGAAGAGATCTCTGGCTTGCTTTTACTTCTAAAAATTGCAAAGCCAGGTATATTTCAAAGGAAAAGAGTGTGGATGCTTATAATCTGCTCATTAGGAAGGCTCACAAGATCATGCATTTAATGGTAAGGCAGACAAATAAATCTGAGAAAAGAAAAATATTGTAGGGATTTGAAAGCCATGCTTTTAAGGAATATAATCCTATGAAAGACAAGTGGTGTCCAATAATCACATTGTCATCTTTAACAGGTAACAACTTTAGACAATTAAAGTAACTGATGTGTTAAAATTAGACTTCTGTGAGATTTTGGACCTTGTTCTACAGACCTCCCAATCAGTGGCACAAAGCAAACATCTTAAATGAGTACTTGTGTACTTCTCAAGTCCAAAAAACAAGGTAAACAATTAATCACTTTTGAACAATTTGGTTTTCAGTCAGTTTTAGGGATCTCTTCTAGGCAACTATGTATTCAAGCCTCATCAATGGATGGGTTTAAATATGACCACAGCCAATACCATCATTGTAGTTGATATAAGCAATGATCTGAATTCTTGATGAAGTCCTCAGGGGTTTAAAAGGCTTAAAATATGTTGAAATGTTAGGATACAAATTGAGATCTGAAAAATTAGTTGAGAGCAGCTGGCCATGTCATACAGCAAGATACTGGGAGACATCAGCTTGCTCTGCAAAAACTTAAAAGCACTTGGGTAATAAAAGCTTAACATTAAGGATTATTTAATCCAGTTAGCAAATGCACAAAAGAGACAATAAACTGGCAATTAAACCAATTTCACTGAAAACAAAAGAGATCAATTTATTCAGAAGCACATAATGTAAACAATTAGCACTGAGGGACAGGGTGCAACGGTGTCAAGCTACAAGTTTATGTCTTTCTAGAAATTGTGTTTTATGCCAACACAAGTCACTGGGCTCAACACATAGTTAATTATGTGAAGTGTAACAGCCTGTGGAAAACAGGAGTTCAATCAAATTGATGTAGTAGTCCCTTTTGGATTAAAACTTCAGGAATTTAAATCTGGACCTGCAAAATTTTCTAGGAAGAAAAGAATACCCTCTACACCCTACTTAAAACATACCCACCTAATATCCTCACCATTATAATCCGTCACTTGAAATTATTAACATCTCTGGAGTCCAGTTTGTTAAATAAGTGGGAAGAAACGCTGGCTTTGTGCCTAGAAAGCCTCAGCTCTTCACAACAGCATCTCAGGCAATAATGCTTTTAGTTGCCATAGACTTTAACCACAGCTCGTCCTTTAACCCCACTTTCCAGAGTTAAGTAGGGATGACGCTGATATCCAGCAGAAAATTTGAATTTCCTGTCGGTATGGTCTCTTGCACTGGTTGTCAGTTGTGGGTGAGGCAAAGAATTTATCCCCATCCCTATGAAGTCCTAAAACAATCATGAAAACCATTTCCTCTGCTTTCTAAACCCTCAAGGAACAGTTTCTTGAAAAGCACTTCCATATGGTAGTAGGTACAGGAGAGGACTCATTTGGCCAGAGACTCCCTCTCTTACAGACAGCATGAAGGTCCAAGATGATCATTGTCAGGCCTTGATGATTAAGCTATACCAAGGCACTGCTTTCCTTCTTTCTGACTAGATACTCCCACTTCAGGAAGTTCACCCAATAATGACCAGAAAAATACGTATGATTCATTAAGTTTCAAGCTTTCCCATTCTTCTTTGCTGATCACTCTTAAAAAAATGAAAACCGGATATTGAATAGAGGAAATGTTCATTCTGCAGAAATGTGCTCTCATTCTCATTTGTCTGCAGCAGGAGAAGGAAAATGCAACAAAGCCCCTCAGTTAACTCAGTGCTGTGAGGTGGAAATGCAAAGGGTTTGACCTGTCCTCTGTAGGTGGGAGTTACTGGTCACCCCATACAGTTATAATATTTCATCACACTGAAACACACTTTTAAACCATATACAGTCTAGACAAAATTTGTCTAAATCATAGCACACAGTGAAGTTAGACTTTATAAAACTGAGATCACAAGAAAGTTTGCATTTCTTTCCTTTTTTTTCTTTTTAAAGAGACATGACCTAGTTTACAAAAGACTACTTATCTCACCTTGAAAAATAATAGCCTTAGAGCACTTGTATCAGTCTGATAATTTCAAACTGAAAATTGATGAAGAGCCATCTCATTCAAAGCCTTACATGTGGTGTGAATCCACTTATGAGTGATGGCGAAAATGATGAGATTTCCTTTTCTCATTTACCTGATCTCCAAATTCCATTCACTTCCCAGCAGGGGTAAAACCCTAACCTCTGCATCACTTCTTTGGCATTCTGACATCAATCTTCCTGGGGTTAGCATGCTGCTCAGCACTTCATTGGGGGATTTTAAGCACCAAAACTGAAGATACCCAGGCAGGTGGGAAGAAAGACAGATTTTCTAAGAGGCAAATGGGTGACTCTGTCTCAGCTGGACTTCAGCACAGCATCAGGAGATGGCCCAGGGAAGCTCTGGAAGGCTCAGCATGAGCTACTGAGGTTAGCCACATTTTAGGGGGTTTCAAGCAGAGCAAGGGGCCTCAAAAAGACATTGGGACTTTGCTCAAACAAGAAACATTTCTTCCCACAACACTTTGCAATAACCTCTAACTCCGTGCTCCTGGTGGACTGGCAACATGGATAAGAAAAAGAAAACCAAACCCAAAGTGTCAGGATCAGCTTGTGCATCCTGCAGGAGAAGAAGAAGAAAGGGATGTGGATCTAGAAGAATCACTGGAGGAGAGTCTCAGAAGACACATCTCTGTCTCTTACCTTGAGGAAATGGCTGTACACTCACTTTATAATATTTGGTTGGTCTGCATCAGTGTCATGGAGCTAAACTGGAAAAGGGACTTAAAGTATCCATCTTTCCTCTGTAACTTGAATGATGAATAAAGGATAAAATACAGGGTGATCGTGTCATTAGGGATAAAAAAAGGTAATGGATATATAACACAAGCCGAAGAAACAAGAATGATTTGAACCGTTTATAATTTCCCATTTTTAAATACTCCTTTGTAGCTGCTTTAAACTTTACCTTCAGTATCTGAAAAATCATTTTCTCTTCTCTTGTCCCTGCTAATTGGCAATACAATGTCACAGACTCATAAAAGAGTTATGGTTGGAAGGGACCTCTGGAGATTACCCAGTCCAATCCCCCTGCCCAGGCAGGGTCACCCAGAGAAGGTGACACAGGGGCATATCCAGGTGGGTTTGGAATGTCTCCAGACAGGCACACTCCACACCCTCCCTGGGCAGCTGTTTCAGGGCTCTGCCACCTCCATGTAAGGAAGCTCTTCCTCATGTTGAGGTGGAACTTGCTGTGTTTCAGCTTATGGCCATTGCTCCTCATCCTGTCACTGGCACCGAGCAGAGTCTGGCACCGTTCTCTGACACTCACCTTTGGGATATTTACGAGTATTAATGAGATCCCCTCAGTCTTCTCTTGACTAACCAGGCGCAGCTCCCTCAGTCTCTCCTCAAAAGAGAGGTGTTCCACACCACTCATTATCCTTGTGGCCTCTGCTGGACCCTCTCCAGTAGCTCCTTGTCTTTCTATTTTGATATTTTAGTTTAGAATTTACATGGCACAACTATTACAGAAACCTTCTGGCGACTTATACAGAGTCAGAAAAGGCATAGATGGCACATGCTATGACAAGATAGCCTTAGAGTGGGGATTCTGATGTGAAAAAAATCAAAACAAATGGGAGCAAGCTCCATTTGAAGTCTGTAACATCTGCAAGACTGGAGAATGGATTCTTGCTTCAGTCTATATAAGCTTATTGCAGAATTTGTGACTGTAATTAATTAGAGTTAGCAACTTTGATTTCCTTTGTAAAGCAGTATGCATTTAAATGGAATCACTGGGGAGAGGTAGGAAGAAGATGATAATAGGATGATAATTTTTGCCTGAAAGGTTCTTCCAGTAAGTTGCATTATCCCAATCAGCAGGGGGTGACTCACACAGCTTGGCCAGCGGAGTCGAAAATAAAATCACAAGCACATCTGGCTGATATTTAAATGTCAGCAGTGCATGCAATAGAACTGTGATCCCAGAGAACCAAAACCAAGCAAGCTCAGGTGCCTAATGCAATCCCAAGGACTTGATGTTCATGCACTGTTTGAAAGGAGCAAGGGCAAGAATTAATCCTATGGCCTGAGAGTACTGCTGGGCTATGCTCTGCCTCAAATTCGTGATTATATCAACAAACAATTATCTACTACTGCAAATTGGGTTTGGATGGAATAGCGAAAATATAACACAAAATTTTTATATTCAAGCAAGCAGGCACTGCAGCTATCTCTAAACACTTTTTCTCCCCCCAGTAATGCCCATGTTCCTTTCTAATCTATGGATTAGAGTGGACCATCCATTTATTCCATGGGAATGGTGGTAAACTTGTTTATTTACTGCAATAAAAGTACAGCGAGAATTTAATTTTCTAACAATTCTGACAAGTTAGGATAGTTTCTTTCTGATGGTTACTATTTACCTGGCAGAGGCTCAACTAATAATTGATTACTTCTGTAACATTTAAAGCCTGTGAACTTATTTTTGGACAAGACTAATCTTGAGTTCACATAACTGATGTTCAGCAGTATCTATTTGCTGGTACCAGCTGCTGTCTTACCCTTTTTGCCTTTAGCTCTGGAAGAGAGAACTGTGATATAGTCATGAAAACAGGCAAGTGAAACCCTTCACATAATTTCAGAAAGTAGGGACATAATGGTTGTTTCCAAAAAATCTGGGGACAACAAATCATTGTATAGTCCAGATACTGAGCAAACTGGCACGAGGCAACCTGGAAAAAAACAGGAGTTGAATGAATTGAAAGGGGCAGCAGGTTATAGGATACAAAAAGAGCACAGGTACTGGTCTTGCTGAAATATTTAACAGAAGGAAAATTTAACTTGAAGAATCATCGTGGGCCAGAAATACAGGCTCACACTTCAGAAAACGCAGTAGGACAAAGCTGTGTGACCAGGAGAATAATCTCAGCCTAATTTGCTTGTTCCAGACCATTGTTTCCTGTCATTCCACACAGTGAAAATTTACTTAAGGGGAAAAAAAAGAGAGATCACTTCAGGGACGATGAGATCATTGAAGCAATTGAGACCGGTGAGCAAATAAATTAAATTTAAACATAGCAAAAGAAAAAATATAGATGGCCTATGCACCAAATCTTCTTGAGTGGCCCATAGCAAAGATCAACCCTCACTGTCAATTAAAGGGAGGAGGATGAAAATATGTAAGTACAACACTGAAAGAACCCAGCACAGATATTCTGTACCTTGGTATAAAGTTGGAAATAATTGCTGATTTCACCAAAAATAAGTTCATGCAACAAAGATGGAGCTGACAGAAAATGAACTAAGATTTCTAATATTCTTCTAATGCATAATATACTGAAAAAAAAGGTAGATTTTACCATTTCAGATAAAGGTTGTCCAATATATTAATGCAGTTTTTTAAATGCTTTGGGTGCAGAGGGAGGGGATGAAGAAGGGTAGGGAAGGTCATTTTTCAAACTTGTGTTTCCAAATGTAGCTCTATGATTTCAAAGAGCTTGTTTATTCCAATTATTTTATGTTTTTAGCTATTTATTTCCAGAACTAGTTGATTCCATTTGTGATACAACACGTTTTTCTAAGGCTGAAGTCTCTAAACCTGCTGTAATATAGATACTTCAGGAACTTGCAGAAGTATTTCAACCTTACATTGCTACTTTTTCTAGTACTAGATACCCTCTGGACAACTTCAGTAAAGAGTAATTTGACCAACATTTCTCAGAACAGGCTTTATACATTAAAAAATACAAAACTGTGTTCCCTCAGACCTTCCTATTTATACAGAATTATTTCTATCTCAACTTCATACTTTTTCACTGAGACCCTCTTATCAATCTCTTTTCAACACAGACAACAAAATTTGCCCTGCTCTCTAAAAGCGCCACAAAAAGGGATTAAAAACTATCCTACTGAATTATGGTTTAAGATACTAGCATGTTTCTGACTCTGAGTCCTTTGAATTCCACAAGGCAGCAACAGTCCACTTCTGAGGCTGAAGATATGCCAAAAAAAAAGAGTAGTTTTAATGTTCAGTGTCTGAATGGCTTCTCAGAAGAGATTCTCCTAAATGTAATTCTAATTTGCTCATTTTCCACTTTTATCTCCTTGGCTCGAGTGCCTCTGAAGCCAAATATACAATTTCACTTTGAAGGTATGTGATTGTTCTTATACATCCAAATCAATTTTAAATTTAAAGGCCTAAAAATATTTCAAATCATTATTATTATTTCCTGCACCACCCCCTCCACCCCTGGACAGCTTAAGAACCAATGCAAAACAATTATGGGGAGGAAAATCATCAGTAATAGCTCTGTATGCATTATAGTATTTACCTTCATTCAACCACTTGAGCATGATTTTGAACTGGCATTAAACACCAGGATGTAGAGGAGAAAAGAAACAATATGATATCTGATGAAATTAGTTTCCTTAATGTGTAGCTGATTTAATTTGTCCAGGTTTCAAAATATATATGGGTGTGTTTTTAAGTCTTCAGAACATCTTAGAAAGAAGAGTTCTTTTGTTAGATAACCTAATGGATTATCCTCCACTTTTCAGTTACTTCCATTAAATTTGATTAGTGAGACTGAGGTGGATTCAGGTGAGATTTTCTGATGGCAAAATTACATTTTTTACAATAATAACAATTTCCCTCAGCAGTCCCAGCATCTATACACAGGTAGCACAGATTTATTATTAAAGAGATAGCACAACATATTTAGAAGTTAAAGAAACAAACCCAAAAGAACTTTAAAATGCTATTTTGTTCAACTTCAATTTTTAGCTTTGTGGACATTTGGAATGATAAATTGGGTCAGATTGTTTACAAAACCTAGAAATTACTAAATTGTCATTGCTCATACTAAATTTAGTAATCAGTGTTTTACATCCCTTAGTAGGTTTTTTTTTTTCCAGAGTGCTAACAAGTATCTCTGCTATGACAGCAGCTTTACCTTATGTTCAGTTGCACATTTATTTCACAATTAAAAATAGGACATTTTAAAAGTAATTTGTTTATTAAGTTAAACAGGAAAATAAAGCCTGAATAGTCTAGTGATACTACACAAACCACTGTGAGTAAACCCATAAAAAATTAAACAAAACCCACTTAAGGCTCACATGCTTTTCCCACTCTTAAGCCTCAAATGAGCTAACACGACAGAAGTATTCTTATATTCAATGTTTTTGTGCTTACTCAAATAATTGGGCAATTTTTTCCCAGGTTTTCACAATAAACTTGAGGCTTACACACACTGGAATAGCTGATATCACGCTGGTTTCCTGCTCTGTTATCCTCCCACATCTTAAGTCAGCATTTCCTATGGAATGATGCAAGCTATTCTGGGATTGGCCTCTGGGGTTTCTCTAATTTTGGCCAAAAGGATACTTTTCTTGATAATAGTTTGTCCATACTGACAAGCCCCATTAAAAACATGAGCTTTAAAATGATCCTGTCAAAAAACTGCCAACCAACCTTATTCCTGAATCATGTTTATTTCCCCCCTGGTACCCACTTGCATCGCGAGTTTTGGTGCTTTCCCACTTCTTCATCCTCCAGCGGTGAAAGTTCCCATCATTTTTTGTTGCCCCCCCTGCTGTTGACAAGACTGTAGGTGATTGAATCTTTACTGCTCACTGAGTTTTTTTGCTGTCTCCTGGTGCTGACTCTCAGCATGGCTTCTGCACCACTTTTCCCCTCTTTCTAAAGGGCCAAACTTTTCCACTCTGCTGCCTCTGTTGCTGCTGGACTGGTCAGTCTGTTCCAAACACACACAGTATGAAGTCTATTCTTCCCTCTCAGATTCATCAAATTCTCAGTTATTATCACTTTACCCTTCTTAATAGAGTAAACATCCACTTCCAGGTGCAGACAATGAAATCTTTCATTCCTGTTTTAATTTTCTTACCTTAACAAATTGTCTTCCTTTCTGCAGTGTTCACGTTGTCCCAGTGCACACTAAACTTGCTACTTGGCTTGTTTTTAACTGAAGTGTCTTTTAACAACTTAAGGCACAAAGAAATATAGGTCACTTCCTATGTTTGGGCAAGTTAGATATATTTAACATTTGTTCTCCAAAAAGTTTCTCCAACACTAGCTTCCTTGAATTTGGAGTTTATCTTGGAAATTTTTTTTTTAATTAATAGCCCTACAACTTTTGCTTGAGAAGAAGTGACATGTTGATTTTTCCCAGTCTTTGTATTCTATTTCCTACTTTTTAGGAATTGGGACACATTATTTTCAGGGCTATCATGTAGAGCAGAATTTGAAAAGCATTTCCTTTGCAAAATAAAAAATAAAAAAGTTGTTGAAATATCACAAAGAAATATTGCTTCATCTCTCAAGAAAAAGTTGCTGATGTCTCATGGGTAGTTTTGGCAAAATCATCCGCTTGGATTAATATCAACTGCTTACTTCCTCCTTTCCTTCCTCCTTCCCCTACTGACTACTTAGTCCTAGAGAGAGAGGAATAAGAAAACTCATGTTTTCTTGAGGCTTTGTCTGTTCCTGAAATTATATCTCACCATTGGAGACCAATAAAACTGTAAAATTTTGTGTAAATTGCTCTTGGGCTTGAAAATGACTGATTTTGCAAGCAAAGGATGTGACTTTGTATGGTAAACAAGCATCATTCATTCTGGTCTACTCTCAAATAATACAAGGCTTCAGAGACAAAATCGAAAGGAAATCCAGGTGTCCAGCAATAGTTACCAAACCCCCCCCCAAAAAAAAAAGTCAATTAAATATCATATTATGTAATTTGGTACCAATTTGCTGAGGCCACTGAGGGACCTGTAGGCAGTGATTTGGTTGCAGTCAAAGTTACATGTGGCTGCACAGCCCCTCCCTTGGCTTGTTAAAGGCAAATCCCTCAGGAATTCCGTGTCTGAGGACAAACCAGCTCCAGGCACCCTGACAGTCCTTACAACTGTGCCCACAGCCAGCTGTGACTGCAGAGAATCCCATAACCCTGACTTCAAAAGCATCACTAAAAACTTATCCTTTAGCATCACACTCTGCCAATAATTTGTTCTGCATTCACAGACGTCAACAAATAAATTCCACACAAACTATTCAAATTTCCTCCCATCTATTGTGCTGCTGATAATCATGTTTAGTAAATAATAAAACTTTCTGTGTAGTTTTTCTTTTCTCTCATATAGCAACAGCAGTTATTGTAGTTTATATGAGTTCAGATCAGCTATAGTTTGGGCTATGAATTATACAGAGGTCAAAGGAATAAACTGAGTCATTCTTTATCTCTCTCAGTAAGAATAAAATTTCTTGTTTTCTTTCTAAAGTGTTAATTTTTGAAAATGAACAGAATCAGCAACAAAAACGTCCTTTGCTTGCCAAAGAAATAAATTTTCCTGTAGCACATGGGGGTTTGCAGGTTTTAACTTAGTTGCAAAGAAGAAATCACACTTGTCAAGCCATCCAAATAACTGCAGATTGGTAATTCAACTAGTGAATAGACACTTTTGTTGCTAGAAAATCTTATACCTCTAATACATCTTCCTTTTTCTGAGTGACCACTCCTTAAAGGATACTTGATTTTCTGTTTTAAGAGACTTTGCTCTTTGGTAAACCCAGACATGGATTCCCAGGGATGGCCTAAGTGTTGTGAGAAAACAGAAGAATTTATACCTTCATGGGTATCTACTATATTGTCCAATTCATCACTGGACAAATTAACATCCATATAGTCCTGCTGAGTGGAATAATCAAGTTCTTCTCCAGAAATTCTTTGCTTTACAGTCTCAGCAGCTGCACTAGTTTATGTGTTTGCTCCTTACAAGTTGGAACAAAATCTGCTGTCATTTTAATTTTAAAAAGCTTTTTCTCTAGATTTTCACCACTGTCCTCTTGCACCTCTGTCTCAGTTGCATTCTTCCACTTTCACTCATCCATTTGGAGCTGTTTAACTAATCTCAAGTCTATTGAGGCACCAGATTCAAAATCAACAATGTGCTTATCCACTAGACACACTAAAAGCTCTGCCCTGAGTAAGCTGCTGCTGTAAAGCAAATATACAAACCCCACCAAGGTTTTATCACATAAAGAACTGATCAGACAGGATGCAACTACAAAGACAAACAGTGCAGTTCTGCTGAAGGCAGAAAAGATCTTAATATTTAATGAAACTCAAGAAATAGAAATATCTTCTCTTTAGAAACTGACATCCATTTTCTTTAATTCTCTGAGATAAGTATTCATTTTGGTGAGCATAGCACTTTCTCACATGGAGAGAAAGTTCTTCAAACGGGGGAGAAAAGAAGAGATGGGAGGAAAAAAAGCCTCAGGGCACATGGCAACCTGTTAAGACATGAAAGAAACAGTGATCCAAAGTCAGACACAGGGGCCAGGCTCATCCCAGCACAGATACTGCATCAGCAAGGCAAAGCTTGGATGGGTTTTGGTGCCAGGATGGCCACGAAAGTGAAAAGGAACTGAGCCCTCATGATATGGAACACCCACACCTGATAGATCTCAGTTTGGCACCTGCTGTGTTCACTCTCTGCTCCTGAGCTGCTGTCAGAGCATTCCTGTAAAATTCCTGTAAAATTTCAGGGTTTTCTCATGACTGTTCAAGGTATTTTGTCTTTCTTCTATCCTTGCTTTTTAGGGTTGGTTTTTTGGTTTTTTTTGCTTGTTTGGGTTTTTTTGTTTGTTTGAGAGTCTGTTTTGCTGCCTGCTTATTCTTTATGCCCCAAATGCTCTGCTTTGAACTTCTGCTGCCTTCACCCACTCCTGACTGTCCATCAGACATCACCTTACCTGTACTGATTTCTCCCTCAGAGTGACAAGGTTTACTTCTCCATTTCAGGAAGAAGCCCAATTGTCCCTTTATTTTTCTTAAGTATATACCTACTTTGCTTAGCTGAATTACTGGAATTAATTTATGAAGCCAAATTGTAAAGTGCCCTTCAAAACAATAAATTTGTATTATTGATCTTGAAGATTTTTTTTTTTTCTTTTGAAAGTATTGACCTTTCATAGTTCCCTCTTATTTCTCCCAGATGAGGCACTCCAAACAACTTCACACATAACATTTGGTTATTGTGAATCAGAAAATAGTCTTCATTTTACAGATAAGCAAATAAAAAGAGATGAACAGTCACAACATTCTGTGATGGGTTGGATAAACCCCCAAAACTTAGATTAAGGCCTTAGTTTAGTTAGGCCTGAAACCAAATTTAGTAGGCCCCAGTCTTTTGGGCCATGGGGCTCTCCGTAGATTCAGAGGGGCAAGTGTCACCTGACTTAGGCAACCAAAGAGGTATTTCATATCATCTGACGTCAAGTTGAGTATAAATCTAGTGGGGNTGCAGTTTTTGACTTCTGAGCCCCGTCAGCTGGGTTAGCCACAGGTACAATATCTAATGTCTCCCAAAACATACAGGGAGCTTCTAATATATGTTAGTTATCAAAATGTAAATGTTAAAGAACGAGGTAAACTCATAGTAAGGCCTCTTGTGAAGTCTGACAAGGCTGATAAGAAGACCAACCAGAAAGGCCAGCTCCCAGTTTTGGGACTTTAGGAACATGACCACCCTTTGCCATGTCCATGACTTTTAGAAGTGCCCACGAGCTGAAACAAGTAATTTCCTGCTTTCTTTTATTCGTTTGCTCAAGAAGATTATCCTATGATCATAAATTAACAAAGGAAACTTTTAGTTCAGTTGTCTCTGCTGGTTTGACAAAGTGAATATTGGGAAAAGCCATCTTTATTCAGAGCCCATTTGAAAGGGAAATAGTGCCACAAGTAAAAAAATAATTAAAAGAAAAAAAAAAGGAATAAAAAACCCTTTAACACCCAAGATAAAGTTGTCATAAAAGTCAGTCAAGGAAATGGTAAATCATTAAGATGATCAAATAAAATGAGATGGAAGTATCTGGCTGAGATTCTTACTGCTTAATGACCTACTCCTGGTCAAAAGGGTTCCTGATGTAGCATTTTCCAGAATTTTATTCAACTTATTCTGAAATTACCTAATCAGCAGGAGTCACTAGGAGCAGCCCAGTGTTCCTGGCAGTGCCACTTACAAATAACACTCTGTGGCATCAGCAGGCTTACCTTTTCCTGCAAATTGAACTCAATCAGTGGCAGATGCCCACACGTGGCATGCTGCCTCCAAGCCACAGTACCAGGATCACTGGTCCAGTTCCTCTTGCTGCTCAGGAACATTTTTCCTGGCAATTAGTGCACCTTTTCTCTCCAAATGCAGGTCTGCTTCCTCTGACAATTTATGACATGGACTGTCTGGCACAGACTCCTTAAATTCAGCATTCAGTCCTATTATTCCATAGCACTTTGTACAGAGTCACAACATGAGCAACCAAACAAGCACAATGTGAGAGAAATCACTGCAACGCTTGACAATCCACAGGTAGAGGAAAATCCAAAATGTTTTTCCTCTCTTAAGCAACAGATTCTTCCCTCTTCCACAAAGATACATCAACCATTAAGTGGAAATATCCCTGGGAATGTTACATCTTAGACTTCCTAGGTCTTGGAGAATTTTTACAGGTACTTGAGAAGCAACTCACAAAGAGCTGTTTTTGCAGCAGTGCCTTCTACAACAACATGGGATCAGTCAAAGAGATAATTTGTGAAGCGCTGAGTTTCTCTGGGGTCAAAGTTCTGCCTAACCACATACACAACAAAACCTCGGCGACAACAAGCTCACATGATCCACCCCGAAACATTAAATAAGAATAAAATAGCCTATTTATAATACTAACAAATCTTCTCATATCAATTAAAAAACATCATTGAGGTCTAGATGTGGTTTAGTTTATAAAAAAATATCCCCGATAAGGATTGTCCCTTCCCCCTCCCCTTTTTTTTTTCTTTTGTTTCACCATAAATGTAGCCATTTAAAAGCTGCTAGTAGTTTACTTTTGCTGCTAAATGAATCCAGTGACACAACTCCCTTCCACACACCCCAAAGACCTTTGTGAGCCTGTGGGAATTGAAGAACCTCTAGGCTATTCCAAATATAGTCTTCTGAAGAAAAAGCTTAGCATTCAAAAACGTAAATGATGATTTTTCTTGGTTTTTTGGAAGTGTCAAATGTGAATTAGTGAGATGCAGGCCCACAGGGGGAGTCTCTCTTTCCCTGCTTTGTGCCCCTGCTTACTGCCACTGTTCCTTTCCACCTTTCCCTGTGAAGAGAGAACAGAAAGAGGAGTCTGATGCTTTTGGCCAGCTGATTCCAGCAGAGAGGAAAAGAGAGTCCAGCACTACAGTGTAAGCTTAGCAGAAGTAAGTGCGGCTCTCATTTCCAGAGGACCTCTCCCCCAGATGCCTAAATCTCCCATATTAAATCACGACCCTGTGCAGAGCGAGAGAAGACAGGCTGATTATTGGAAAGGACTTGCATATCTGGGCCTCAGCCCAGAGGTTTCTGCAAGCACTCAGTGAGTTCCACTGGGTTCACTGGGGCTCAGATGTAACTTGTTAAAACCCGAAAAACCAATTTTCATTTAACGTTTTTCTTCAGCGCTCAAAGTTTGATGCTTTTAAACAAAGATGGGACTTGCTCCCGCTTTATGTCCTTGAAAGAGGGTACGTCAGATTATCACTTGTGATATTTATTCCTCACATACTCCTGAGAATTCGTGACTTTAGTTAAATAAAGTAGGTCATAAATGCTCACTTAAAAACAAAATCACATCTTGAATTAGTCTTTATGTGAAATAGGTGTGCTATATGTACATTCATATACTGAACCTTAGAGTGTCTTTACACATCTCTGCTGAAGGTAATTAAAACTGCCTTAGAAGCAACATAAAGAAAAATACTTTTGAAATAATAAGTTGCAATTAAAGCACTTGCAGGCAGATTTCAAATAAAACTATGTAACCAATGCATAAAATAAAACAAAGAACCTGAACGGAGCCTTTTTGCAGTTATAATTTTGATTTACAGTCTGATTGTTTTCACCTCTATAACACACGTTACTAACTGAAATACCTAAATAAGTCTCTCTCTCTCTCTCTCTTTTNTAATAACCTACTTTTTCACCTACTCCTTAGAGCAGGCAATTTTGGATGAGGCCCACCATTTCCAGAAGCTGTCCCTGAACAGAATCATTGATTATACTTCTTTAATTACTGCAGATGGCATTGCTGGGACCCAGACATACCAGGCCCTTAAAGGATTCCTAGCCCTCCACTGTATTTGCCCTAAACTGAGGCATAATTACATTGCAAAAGGTGGTTCATACCCTTTTCTAAAACAAACTCTTCACAGACTCCTTCATTCACACCAAAACTGTGGGCTTGGATAGGTTGTCTGAGAAGGGTCATGCATGGAAGATGCCCACAAAGGCAGGCAACAGGAAAGATGTCGCTGTAATTGCAGCAGAAAGGCTGGAATGCTGCTGTTTAGCACTGAAAGCAAAGCTTTATTTTCCAAATGTGGTATGAGCAGACAGCTCACAATTCTCTGCACAAAGCAGCCTGTAGCTGTGATCAGCTCTTTCACTCGGTGTGCTGCTAGTTTTGGCTATGGGCACACACACACCACCAGGTGGTTGTCAGAATCTGTTGGGACTTTGATTTGATGGAATAGCTTTCCTTGATAAATGGGTACTGTGGTGCTGCAAAGCTGTGCCGTTCTGGACACAGCCCTACATGGGCACATTCTGCTCTGTCAAATATGGATCCACAGCTGGGGCTGGGGAGTTGCTTTATGCTCTTTTCATCATTTAAATCCTTAAAGAAAACCAAGAGGCGTTCTCAGACTTGCCTTGACAATGACACCGACAAGGTGTCCCGTTCCTGGGAAGCTGGAGAACAGGGGATCCAAGGGCATTCAGTTCTCCTGTGGCCCCAGGAATTCATCACTGGTGGTGTAATATAGCTTCAGGGAAGGAAGAGATGTCCTTCCTGAAGGACATTATCAACCCTTGTTCTTAATTTAACACATGCTGACTGAAGGACAGAGATGTCACCATAATATTTGGCTATAGTTTCCCTGACTGTAAGTCTAAGCATGTTTTCAATTCTCTGCCTCCTGCCTTTTATCTACATGGCTCCAAAACCTGGGGAATTATAAATCCAGTGTCCTTAAAATGTCCTTTTTGACAATTATTTAATATGATTCAATAATTATTATTATCTGGTGCTTTGTGGGTTTTTTTCCCTCTCTGAGATGAGCAGCACATTACAAAATCGTACACCTAACTGCATAGAACAGAATTTTAGTGGGTTGAAAATACAGTATACTGAGAAACGTTTGGAGCTCTCAGCTTGGATGACCTTGGAAAAAACTCTGTGAACATCACAAAGAATGGTGATGAAAGGGTATTTCTTTCACTCTGATTTTGTTTTGCTGAGGGTGAGTCATGTCATTCAGTGAACAAGTAAATGTTTTCCTAAAAGCAGTATTTGCAACAAGTGACTTCAGAACAGGACCTACTAACAGTAGTCATACATATTAATGTTACGTAGGTATACATCTGAACAGGCTTTGTTCTTATTTCTCAGATTTGAAGCATGTCTACGTCATAACCAGGTGAAGGGAGAACAAAAAATACAAGGCAGTAAGAACTCTCAGAAGATCTGGCATGCAGCATATTCCAGAAATGCATAAAACTCTTCTACCATATCTTGCAGGTGCATCACAACAGCAGACCTGAAGACTATTTTTCATTCTGTGCCTTTGTACAGCACATACCAGACACTGTCTCAAAGACCCCATCTATGTGTCTTACATTTAAATGCACAGCTGAAAGAGCTGTTATTGGTGCAAAAGGAGAAGAAACATCACTACTGCCCTTTGGCAAGGGAGGGATTTGTAACATGGTCACTTGGAAATGCTGTCTGTACCCTGCCTCTGCAAGAAACCGAGGATGAGAATGTTGAAAGGAAAAAGAAGCTGCCAACAAAATATAGGCCAGTGTTGCACAGCATACTCAGGGAAACACCTGGTAGCACAGTGCTCACCTCAGCGTCCTCTGCTTTAATTGAGCTAAGCTGCCAGCTGGATGCAGGCAGGTAGAAAGTTTTCCTCCACAGATACTTAGCACTCAGTGTGGTAGCAAACTTTTTCTTACTAGTTTTCTGAGGTGTAGAAGAGAATCTAAACAACACCATCACAACAGAAGGAGTACAGAAGGACAGGAGAACAAGACATCCCGAGGCTCACCAAAGACATTTTTCTTTCACTGAGGTTGTATACATGTCTTGGATGGCTCTGGGGCATGAGAGATTTGTCTTTTCCCCTGGAAGGAAAGGAAAAAAAATCTTTCCCCAAACCAAGGACTCTGCTAAAAACTCTGCAGTGGGAATTTCATCATTTTTCTCACCCTCTTGTCTGCTCCCCTGGGAGGATGGCTAGCCCCCAGGAAGCTCTGTGATGGAAAGCAAAACCTGAGGCATCCAGCAGGTCAAACTCTGTGCACATATTTATAGCTGGTTTTAATGGAAACTGGCTACCTTTAAGCTATGAATTAAGACCAGCTTAATGAGCTTGAGTGGCTTCATTCTCAATTAAAATTTTTGTCTTGCTGATATGAGCCTGAATTCTGCTCCTGCCAAGCTGCCAGACAGAGGGCTCAGAAGTGGCCCTCTTACCTGTTCCACCCGACGCTGCAAACGCCTTCCTGTGCCAGCTGCAGCCTGGTGAAGTACCACTCCTGAACAGCAGGCACCCTGCCCGTGCCAGTGAGAAGCCAGCCTTGCATCCGCTGTCATTAGTGGTGCTTCCAAATGCTGGCGTGCAAAAAGCCAAAAAGTACATGGGAATTGCTAGGGAAGGGGACAGGGAAGAAGTCATCCCGGACATTTTCGATGCAGACGTGAAAGCAAAAGGGCAGCACCTCATGAGGCAGCACTTCCTGGGTAAAGGGTTACTGATAAATGACAATTGATTTATATTTTGTTCGTTTGACAGATATCTTGGTTGCCAGTAACTGACCCACAATGTAAGTTGGCTTCCATCCTAACAAACTGCAGGTGGACCAGGGGTTGAGGTGATGCCACTACAAATTATCATCTGCTAGATCAAAGTGCATGGGGAAGTATTGCAGGTGTGCTGTGTTAATGCCTACATCTATCTTTCAAGTCATTTGATAATCACATCTAATGTGGCTTCCATATCACTATGCTCTCTTGGACCTCAAACACTTTGATGAAGCTTAATACATCACATATTGGCCAAATTCACATGCTAGATATACAAAGCTCATTTTTCCTTCTTAATACTTATGTCATCTGTGAGTGGAGAATACATAAGATCATACTGTGTGTGGAGGTGCAGGGAACAACATCCAGGCTCAGTGATCTCATGAGATCTGAGAGGTTTCCTTGTCCTTTTCTTGCCCCACAAAGTGATATATCTAAATGGGGTTTCACCTTCGTTAGTGGAGGGTTGGCTAGGCTTACACAGTTTTTCAAGGTGCCTGGTTTTGGCAGCTTGTTCTTGCAGTTTATAGTTCTCTAGGCATTTGCAGCCCTCAATGTATTTATCCCCCAAACTCTCCAAGTGAAATACAAAACTGTCATTTGTCATCCTCACTTTTACATGACATAAATGTAGACAAGAAACCCAGCCATGTGCCCTCTGCCACAGAAGACAGCATCAGCTCCCCCTGCCTCAGCAAAAGAGGGAACTCAGCCCATCAGCCCTGAAAGTCTTATGCTTTTGAGCTCCTTCCTCTCTTCAGGGGTTTAATTTCATTAGTTCCAGTGTATTATGGATGTGACTGAGGTTATCAGCTAAGTTTCATTCACTCACAGTCAACTGAACCCCATGTCTGTGTGCACACTCTCAGCAAATATAAGCTAATACTGGTTAAAATAATCCTTTTCCTTTTGGGACTGAAAGGTTTTTGCATTGCTTTCCACCAGCCATGAGCTGAAAGAATGAGCACGGACAATTGGTGGGACCACTGAAACACAACAATTTGTGGAGCTGTGCATCGGGGCCTTGAAAGAGAAGGAGCACTAACATTGGACTGTTTAATGTTCAGCATAATCTGAACACACTAAGGCAATTATTTGCTTTTTGGTAAACTAGCTTTCTCTCATGTTCCCATAAGCCTTGAAACTACTTTTTGGCATTTTAGTTTTCTCAACAGGCTATTTTAAAGTTAACTTTTCAAGGGGGAAAAAGAAAGAAGGATAATCAAATAAGACCTAAGCTCGAATAAATTCACAGTATCTTCAAAGGCATGAAAGGAGTATAAACTGGGTGATCTTTAAGGCCCCTTCCAACCCAAACCACTCAATAATTCTATCTTAGTGCTTCTGTGCGTCAAGCCCTGCTATTGTCTGGCACCCTAAACCTGCCATCCAGTCATCCTCCTACAGGACACGAGGCTGCAGCAGGCACAGGAGCTCCAAGGCTGTGCTGCAGGAACAGGTGAGTGGCTCCCCAAGAGAATGTGATGTTTGGAATGAAGACCTTTGGGTTGGCAGCCACAGCTTTCTCCCCAGCCTCACCTGCAACAACCACAGCTCCTTCCTGGGATGGAGAGGAGGGGAGTGCACAGCCCCTCCTCTCTCCCAGCCACCCTCCCTGCCAAGCAGCTGTACTTACTGAGCACAAGGGTTGGATTTTTCCCTTGGAATACCACTGGGGAGCACTTCAGCTCTAGAGCTTCTTCCTTGCCAGAGTGCAGCATGCTGGTCCAGCAAGCACACCATGGGTTCTTATCCCCTCCCTCAGCTCTGGGGACCCCCAGGGTGGCATCTCCCCTTCCCACTAAGAGCCACATCGGCTGTGGCCACCCCACAGGCTCGCTGTGGGCACCCACCACAGTGTGAGATGTGGCTTCTCCTGGCGGTGCGTGGCTGCAGCAGATGTTTCTGCTTTTTGGGTCCAAAGGAAACTTTATAAGGCTTTTCCTCCTTTTCAGGGAGGAATGCCAAAACAGTCAAGAAGTGGGAAATACATAACTTTATTCACGTTTTCAAACTAGGAGGGAAATGCTGCAGTTGGACTGTTTGGAAGTGCGTAAGGGGCCAAATTCTGCCATTGAAAAAAACCGAACCAAAAACTGAGAATTGCACCTGTGCAACTCAACCATCCCTATCTGCATAAAAAGGTGAAAACCTTCTTTCCAATTCAAGAGATAACAAAATTTTTCTAAAAATTCTTCAGGCAAGGTTAACACAACATATATATTTTAAAAGTAGTTCCAAAATGGAACAAGGAACGTTTTCCTACACACATCTGGTACTTTATCTTATCACACCGTGATGACGATGTTTTAGTTGCCTTCAAAACATGGCAGCTTAAGATTCTTAATCTGCCAATTCTGTGTTTGAATTAGATTTTAAAATGAACTGTGACAAGCTCATCAAACCATAATTTCACTTAGTTTTTAAAAATCTAGTTACTTTAAAGTAAATAAATAAAACAGCACAGGAGAAGGGGAAAATATTTTATCTGTTTCTGTTTGAATTTTCTCTTTGTAATTTTTCCTCCCTTGATAAAACACAAAGATGTCTTCTCGTGGAAATAATCTCCATTTCTGAATACCAAGGATCACAAACAGCTTGAACGTTTGCATTTCTGCAGACACCCTGCTTGTAGACCTCTCTACTGCTTAGTACAGAGAAATTCATCTCAGTAATTAATTATTTCACTGAGCAACTGAGCTGTTCAATTGAAGATAAACTACTACAAGCACTCAGAAAACAATCCTTGAAGGCAAAAGACTGAGCACATCTGCTACACCCTTGATCTACAGGATGGATTTTCTTTTTGGCACTACAGATGGATGCATCAATAAACCACTAGGCTCCTGTTCAAACTAACCTTAAATATGAACAAGGTGGGTATAAATTATTCCACTTTCTTTTGAAGTGAGATTTTCAAACTCACGCCATAAAAGACTTCTTTCTACTTTATGTCTCCTCACTCTTGCTGACCTATTTCTTCATCTGCCCAGAGCTGACTACTAACCCTCAAATATTTTTTACCTGCTCATATTACTCATTCTCACTTCTCTACATACCACTCACACACTGTTTTCTTCTTTAGGAGCTGTCTTACTCATTGGCTCACTAATTCTATTTCTCTCAGTGAATTTCCTTCTTGTTCAGCTCTTTTCTTCTCCCTTGCCCTTCTTGATTATCATAATATGTACTATACTAATTTATAGCTGTCCCAGGAGCAGCATCTTGTCAAGCAGCTAATGAGTGCAGGAATGGCTCTCTCTATGAAAACAATGGAGGAGAGAGCCTGTCTTTACCTTATCCTGCAAGTACAAATGGAAAGCACTGCTGTCTTCAAATGTGGTTTTAGCTTCAGCAACAGTGGACCTGGACATGCAGCCACTTAGCTTTGAGGAGCAACCAATACTGCAAGACACCATAAATTTGTGTACACTGCACAGAATAGAGCTGAAATTGCACACACATACTTAAGTAAGCCAGTACATACTCAGCTCACACTTTGCTGGAGAGTCACAGCAAGTTTCAGTCTTGAGAACTGCATTTTCCTGTGAGCTTGAACCTTCTCAAACTCCCAGTCTTGTAAATCTCTGAGAACTGGAACACGCTCAGCACTCTGTAAAGCCCTGGTGATCCAAGCTTGGAGCAATTCACATTGCTCTGGCAGCAGGGCAGTTATGAACGTATTGGAATATATGTATGGAAATAGTCAAAAACTCATGGAAATAATAAAGTTCAGAAGGCAGGCAAAGCTTTTGTTAAAGTAAGAAATGAAGACTTAACATTACATCTTACATTTAAAATTGAATCAAAAGGAAGCAAATCCCAGTTTAGTGAATTAACAGAACCATCCAGTTAAGTACAAATTCCAAGTAAATTTACAAGCCGAGCACTAAAAATTGTGTGATGTGAAGCTGGTGTTGCTCATCAACTAAAGAGACTGAACTGCATCCTGACAGACTCATCTCTATTTGCTCTCCAAGCCCTGACATGAAGCTTGGACCTCTTCCAGTTGCACTTTTGCCTTTGAAGGAAGTTGAAGCAGTACAGGAATTATGCCAGGGCAACACAGGGATGCAGCAGAAAGCACAGGCTACAAGAGGACGGGGGATCATCTGAAAGGATTAGGAGCAATGTGCCTTGCCTTGGAAGAGTTGGTGCCCTGGCAGATTTTCTGTCTCCCTCCGTGTTGAGCAAGCTCAGCAGACTTGACTCAGAGGACAAAACTCAACCTTCTTTCTCCACCGATGTGACCACCTGCAGCATCCCTCTATGTCCATTAGCCCATGCCCAGTTCAGCACACTTTTCTCTGTGCCTTGTAATTCCAGCAAGGTGCTCTTAGATTAAAATATGACTTCACTGCACAAACCTGACAAGTTTCAGTATGTGCCTAAACCCTACCAAATGAAAATATGCACAGCCAACTAACTGTCCAAAAGGAAAAAAGAATAGTACATAACCCACATACAGGTTCTTTAACACATGCTGTGTGGGATGACAAGTGAAGCTGAGAGTCCCAAGGCACAATTTCAGTCAGTCAGCTATTTCAAGAACCTGTTTTTTCTCACATTGGTCTTAAATGTGTACAGTGTCTACAAACCGGGAAAGGTTCCTCAACGCGTCAGTGGAGTCGGAAAGTAACGCTGAGGAAGTCAAGTTATTTTATTTTACAAATTAGTCTCTTTAATTATGAATTAACGGAAGCTTTGTTTGTGTCAAATTTGCTCTTCAAGCAAATTTGGGTACTTTAGATGCAAACATATCCTGCCTGTTCTTGAATTATTTGTCACATTCTTAACTTTGTATTTGAAGGCCTGACAGTTCAGAATAAAAGTATTTACAAATTACATGCTTTGTTTTTGATCTGAGACTGAATTTTCATTTACTAACAGAAGTGAAATTGAAGGATATGACACCTAAGGAAACACTTTTTTTTTCCAGGAGTTTCTTCACGTATATTTGCATAGTCTGAGACACTCTCACTAATCACCACAGCTGTACTTCCCACTAACTGAGTTAAAACCACTAATGTTCAAGGGTTATGGATTCTCCAGCTAATTCACTGGTTTACATAAAACAAAATTACAATTTTATTTTATGACTTAACACAAATATTCACTGAGAATGCATGAACATGCACACTCAGGGCAGGAGTTCTGTAAGAATTGCAGCTCAGATCATTTGGGAGCAGTTATCAGTAACTTGATCTTTAGGAAAGTATTTTCTAGAAATTATTGCTACAGTCAGGTGTAAAAGCCATTTCTTTTCCATTACACCCAGGATGCAAAGATAAGTAGTGCAGATTCAGAAATGCATATATGTCTGAAAGGGAAGAACAAAGGTCTGGAATAACAAAGCCTGGTGTATTTCCATGCACAAGAATAATCTTTATGCTTATGGCAACAAAACAGAATTCTTTTTTAATGGATCATCCCAACCTCACCAAGACATCTGGTCACCTTTTCCCATCTGGACTGCTTTTCTCTTTTTTTATTTGGCTTCGCTCATCTTAGGATTGGTGAAGGTTAAGCAAGTGCTGGCAATGAAAACCAGTGAAAAGGGTTTGATGGTTTGGGACAAAGCCAAGAGGACATTGTCCAAGCTGCTCCACAGTGACCCTCAAGTGCCTCAAGAATAGAAGAGCCTCCCATGAGACAAGTAATTCAATCTTTTTCTGGATGGCTCAAGTCTTCTTACCAAAGGCTATGAGTTCATCATGACCTTAAATGAATTAAGTGGAACTATGTAATTCATAACTATTGAAACATCACCTGCAGCTTTAACTCTCACTTGGGAGACCTGAGGTATAATAACTATTTCCAGTTATTTCCATTTTCAAAAATCCTTTGGACATAAAAAAGTAATGCCAAGGTATTACTTGGCCCTAAATACATTGCTGTTATCGGTTTAGAGGGATCAGCACTTCATCTCTTCATAAACAAACCCCATGCACTTTTTGTTCACACTACAAAGGCCCTTTTAAAACTTATTTCTGCACCAAAATGAATCAAGACAGCTCAGGTGACTGAGCCATTTTTAAGGGTTCATGCCTGCCTAATATGTAGTTTGACAACAGTGGGTATGATGTTGGTGGCCTTTTCCCTCCCAAGATAAATTTTCATCAAAAACACCAAAGTTGGAAGCAGTCACTCTATGATAGGACTTCTTTCTAGTAATGTTTCTCAGAGAAGACCTAATGTATGTATTTTCAAAACATTAGGGCTCTATCTAACAATTCTTCACCGTTTTGACAGGGTAAATCCTTTTTAATTCTACACCATTAAAAATTTTCACGAGTCTTACGTTCATAATTTTTATGAGTTTTTACTTTCAGTGTTATTTTTATTACTTTCTTTATTCAGCTCCTATCTAGAGCTCTGCTGCAAATGTGATGATCCAGACACTCTGTGATACTGGGACTAACTGGTAAAAGTCACCAAAAACTCCCATCCGGTTTTTCATCTGTTGTAAGTGGAAATGAACCTAAGAAGAGGTGACATTCATTCAAGGAATGAAGGCAAGTCTGCTCCCTTCTAGTTGAGCCATGTTGCAACTTGAAAGGAAGGGTGGGAAATCTGAAAGGGCCAAGAACAGCCTGAGTTGTCTGATCAGAAGAGCAGGAAGGTGGTCAAGAGGTCTCCTCTACTCATCTTGAGAGACTGAACCTACAACACTGTACCCAATCCTAAAGAAGAAAGAGACTTGAGTAAACTAGAGCAATTTCAGGAGACAGGTGCCAGGATGATTAGGGGGTGAAGCACACGTTGTTCTCAGGGGAAAGGCTGGGGGACTGGGGCTTGTTCAGGATGGATGGCTTTGAGGGGCCCCAACAGTTGCCCCCACTGCCCGTGGGCAGGTCATCAAAGCACAGAGCCAAGCCCTTCCCAGTGATGGTGCACAGCAGGACCATGGTGGGCAGTGGGCAGAAGTTGAAATAAGAGCAGTTCCTACTGGATATACAGGAAATCTTGTTCCTCATAAGGATAGTGAGGCAGTGGAGCAGTTGCTGCCCAGTGCCGTCTCCAGCTTTGATGTATTTCAAGACCTGACCGGATCAAGCCCTCAATAACCTGGTCTGAACCCATGGCTGACCCTGCTCTGAGCAGGAAGTTGGATTAGAGGCTTCTTGAGCTCCCTTGCAAACTGAATTGCCCTATGATCCCATGAAAATTCATGTTTGTACCACAGGTGTTTCTCTCATGACTTTTTCAAGCTTCAGAGAGCTTTTAAAAGAGCATTATAAATATTACAGTGGACTCTTGCTGGTCCTCCTATGATCCTGAAGTCCTGCTGTCACCACTTAGCAATGCTAAAGAGATCATCAGCTATCTTGTGAGATTTTCACATACACCTTGCAGCGACAAAGTATCAAGGTACAAATTCTGTGTTAATATACCTGCAGGGATAATCAAAGGCAGGAAAAAGCAAGCACTTGAAAAGAGATAAGAAAAGGGTAAGTCTTTATATGATAAAGTTCAGTCAAGCTTAATAAATACAGAAAGTACAGTAGCCACAGTACCATGAATAGCTATGATTAAAAAAAAATAAAATATTGCAATAAGGAGTATACAAGACACACTTTCTGTCTAATGTAGCATTTTGGGTCTCTGGGACACCTGCAAGCCTTAATTTACTGCACCAGGACACACATCTACTCACCTGCACTCTAAGCTCATTTCTGCTCAGGCTGGACACACACTGCAGCCTCATCTTCAGCTCCATGAGGGAGATGGACCCCAGTCCATCCCCTCACTGTGCCAGGAGCTGTTGCTGGACCCCATGACCAGCACCCCACTCTGTCCTCCCAGCACTCACCCTGGCTGGGGAGGGCACAGGCTGTGCCAGGTCACTCCAGTTGCTGTCTTATGCTGTCTCATGGGGCAATCCCACCCTTGCTGTACCCTGGCACAAAATCTGGAATGAAGATTTCCTAAACAGCTCAAAGGGAGAATAGTAAGGAGAAGAACATGTCATCTTTAGAAGAACTATCACACAACTCCTCAGAACTTGAACACTAAGCTATATTCCAGAACCTGAAATGTCTGCCACACTCATGGACACTCAATTCAGTAAAAACAGAATTTAGAAAATAGATATGCACTCTTGTCCGAACACAGTGCTGACCTCACCAACAAGACAATGTGCAAACTTCAAAAAGGTAGGCCAAGCACTGCTAGAGGTTCTACTGTTCCCTTGAAAGGCACTGTTTATGCATGTCCATGTTGCAGTCCTTCAGCAGCTCCAGCAATTGGTAGAAAGGTGATGCATTTGCACAGCCTTTTAGGGCAGTTTAACTGATGTCATTACAGAAGGATGGCAAGACTACCAGACCAGCTAGATCCCCATCTACTGTTACTACTGAGAAGACAAATATTCCCCAGATCTCAGCTGGAGGAACAAAGCAAAAAAGCTCAGCTCTCAGCAAGCTACAAATCAAGAACTGATTTTGTGTTTCAAAGTTTATGGAGCTTTGGTCTTTCTTAGCTGAATGCACTTCCTTATCAATCTGGACTCTAGGCCATTTCACAAAGACCCATAGACTGGCAGGAGAGATAAGGGTCTCTGACAAGTAGTAATTCTTTTCCACCTGTATTTTTGATTTTATCTCCAGCCATCACCCTTCCAAAGGCACAGTAATAAAAGCTCCTAGGCAAATGAAACTCAGGTCCCCTCCATAAGTCACAGCTAATACACCATAAAAATACTTCTGAGGATTTACAGCCCAAAAAGAATGCACACTGACTGCACAGAGAGCATCTTATGAGAAAATCCCTGGGAGAGAGAAGTGGGAAATTCCATCCTTGTCAAGGAGGATTTTCAGTTCAGAGGTTCTTAAATCAAGAGGAGCTTGTAGGCAATTCAACAAAGCAGACATATGAGAGCAGTAAAGGTTGCATTTTGCTGAATGACATCAGAAGTGTTCTGTGCTACTGAATAGAGCCATCAGTTGCACAAAATCCTTGTTTAAGCAATCTTAATTAGCACAAGACCTCAGAACAGCAAAACCGCAGCACTGCCACAGTGCAAATGCAGAGGCAGAGAGCAGCAGAAATCACAGGTGATACAGCTGTGACAGATTAACAGTGCAGTGCTCCCAACATCAATATAAACTCAACTACAGCACTTGCTTCTTGGCAGCTGGATGCCTACAAATTGCACCTCAATATTCAGCTGCCTCTTACATTTGAATCCTTTCCTAGTGACCAGATAAGCAGCCATGAGCCAGCTCCAAAGGAAGAGGTCTTTTGGAATGACCATCAGCACAAGACTTTGCAACATAACTTCCGAAATCCTCGGACAAGGAGAGGTTGAGGGTACATTCTTCCCAGACAACCTTAAAGGGCAGAGGCTGCCTCGGGAAGTTTGGGTCATGAGCTGCCTGGAGTCCCTGGCAGCTGAAATGTTTCTGCACCCTGCAAACTCATGAAGAGGCTTCTCATGTAGTGTTTCTGCTTGCATCTTCCATTCAAGGGATTTTTGAAAGGATTCAAGAGGCTTTTTGTTTGCAACAACAAACTTGACATATTTTAGTTAAGGCTCTGCTATACTCAGAAACTTTATTACTTTGGTAAGGACTGCATCAAAACAGAATTAGCTAAGATACATTGTATCCCTCTTTTGATTTGAGTATCTCTACAGATTTGTAGGAATGGGAATTCGTAGGAGCGCCCCAATTGCATTTCCCTATTACCACTTAGAAAACCACTGGAGGCATGAATATTAAATGCTACAGACTGCAGTACATTTATTAGGTACACAGGTTCACTGCTTCTAAATGCTGCACGGCTCTCAAGGCAACAGCTTATTAGTTGGAGGAGTAAAGCTCTGTTTGCCCAAGAGCCCTGCTAAGGTCTCAAATAAAATTTACTCAAGCACATTTGCAGAGGTGTCACTGAGAATCCTGGTAAAAATAGTTCTTAAGCTGCATTTAACAGGCTTCACTTGATTAATTGAGAAATATATTGGCTGCTATTGGTGATTTGTAGACACCGAAACATTTTCATTTATAAGAATATCACCAAGGAAGCATTTGAGGAGAATAAACATTTAATTGAATTTCAAAAGAAATCAAACTGTACAGATTCCTTTAACACATCATGTTGAACCTAACAGCAGCAAATCAAGAGCAGATGGGCAAATTCTGACTCTAAGCACCCTGACCAGCAAAAATACTTGTATTTATTAGTACTGATTTGTTCAACAACCCAATGGACATGTAACATACATGTTGATGTAAAATAGCCCTCATTTTTAAGTCCTGTTCCAATCTTTGTCTGTGGGTATCAATTTGACCCTCATTATGTGGAACACAGTAACACAGAAATGCAGCAGGGACAGCCCAGCTTCACTCTGTGCAGCTCAGGGGTCTGGAACAACCCCAGCCAACCTACTGGTTGGCAAACAGGAGGTGGTACAGAGAATATGGACTTGAGAACAAATGCCTGCTGGTGAACTCTAAGTCTGACATACAAGATAGGATCTAGAGTACTAGGAAGATCCTAGGAGTATGAGAAAGAAAAAAAACTTTACTGCTTGTAAGAGAGAGCTTGGTGCTTTCTCTTATCAAAAATATGAAAGTAAGCACCTGGATTCAAAGGCCCAAAACATATTTTAAGTCCTAAAGGAGAATCTCACCTTCCCACCTGCTCAAGTCTGCAGCTGAAATGTCAATGTCTCTTGAAAGTCAACGTGTCTTGCCTGTACAGACTTGGCTTAAGTGACACAAACCTTCAGGCTGCTTGTTCTTAAGAGTGGGTTATTTCCTTCTACTTCTAAACAATCTTTATTATCTTAAGCAGATCAAATAAATCAAGCCCACATTAGAAAGATAAGGAGGTGTTGACATGAAGAAAGCAGTTTTGACACTGTGCTGCAAGCAAGAACAGCAAGTGGCCATAGACAAACCCTCAACTCTTCTGCTGAACAGAAAAATCATCTTTGAGGTCATGTTTCCAGACTGGGAGTGCAAAGAACCTGCAGATCCTGGAGGGACACAGCCTGGGCAGGTGCTGGTGGCACTCACTGGTGAGTCTCAGCTCTTCAAATGAGTGAGGAACACTCTTGGAGAGCTGGAGCTGGGAAATTTCAGCATTCCACATAACCCCCTATGCATCCATCCCATCAACATACAAACTTCTCTGAAATCAACAGGAAAAAAAATCCCTGTGACTCAGAATCTAAGTTATAATTTCTGGATACAAATGTGTTAACTAAGCAGAGAAGTATCAATTCCTACATTGATACACATCCTGAAAGTGATTATTACTCTTTATTTTCTATCAGCCTTTCTCAGCCATCATTTCTGTGAGCTTTACTAGATCACCATCAGGAATCTACCTCATGATGTTCCCTCTACAATGAGACAGAATGCTGCAGTTAGGAGGTTCTTTAAACTCCAAATAGAAGCACTCATTCTTTGCTGATATAAGTGCAAACAAGATCTTTTACAACAACAAAAAACCCCAGTAATTTATCAAGCCCAAGGCAATAATTCTAAACAAGAAAACTAATGAGTAAATGGGAAAGGCAGAACCAAAAGCAATTATTTTATACTCAGGCAGCAGTAGGAGAATTTATCCCAATCCTATTGATTTCAAGTGCTACAGAAGAAACAAAATCCTTGCCCAAAGCAAATGTCACATCAGCTTCTGCTGTATGCCAAGTCCAATTTCAGAGATTTCCAGCATGTTTCTAGAGTTTTAGTCCCAACCATTCTGGCACTCTGAGCAAAATAACACCATCTTGCCCCAAAACCTACATCCTTAAAGTTGAAAGTAGCTGTTTCACAGGGGATCAAGATGATCTCAAATACAAAACACTGGGGATTAGTTCCTGGAAAATGCAGGCTTTATTGTACCTATATTCAGTTATATCTTCTAAAAAGAGGATATCCTCACAGTATCTTGCATCTAATTACCACTGATCAAACATTATCAGTGCTGTGTGAATCACACACGCTATGCTAAGTAGTAAAACTACATCCAGGAACCAGGATTTCTTTTTAGAGAAGTTGACATCTGCTGACAGTGCAGCCATTCCAAGAAATTTCTGTTTCCTCTCGAGGAAAACCATTTCTACTGTCAAAAACATGACAGAAAAAAAAAAACACAAACATTTTCAGGCAGGAAAACTTGCAGAATTCTCTAAAGCACAGAAAACATCCTTGGTAAGAGAATAAACCGGTTGGTTGTACTTCAGAAAGGACTTTGTAGAGGCACAATGCATCTGAGAACATGAAGCGAACAACCCCGGAGCAGATGATGTCAGTCTCACAGATATGGTTGTGAAACTCTCAGCAGAATAATCCCATACACTGGTTTGGAGAAAACAAAGCAAATTTTCCCCCCATTTGACTGATCTGCAGTCTGGCTGGCAAACAGTTTGTCTCTAGAATTGAGACCCCATCACATACTCAGAGACACAACCCTTTCAAATATACCTCAGTGATTTTAAGATGTTACTTGAGAGCCTTTTATCACTTTGCATCGCACTTTGGCTTTGCAGTATCTCCGTTGCCTTGTAAAACAAGAATTAAGTTACTAAATCTGCTCTCCTTCTGATCAAAATGAACCCCTTCAAGTCCTAAAGAGATGCAGCTGATTTTGCAATAGTTTTCTTCATACTGCATTATACTGGTCAAGTACGTGGGAGAAAATTCTTAGACAATCTCAGGTAAAACAGAAGACACCCAAAAGCGACAGTGGCTGACTGATGTGGGGCTCCAAAGAGTGTAAGGTTTTTGAAAGCAGGGCTGTGTATTCCAAATAAAATCATCAAATTTGTAACCCATGTAACTACAGTTTTCCTTGTGCAAATGTGTTACCCCACTTTAAGGCACCGTTCCACTTTACTGTGTGCAATTTAAATAAACCTACAGAGCTCACTGTGCTTCATGAGTAGAGAGCAGCTGGGGAGAGGATAATTCCCACACAGCACCTTGACATGTAGAAATACAAGGCATTATTTTTATTAATTGTTAAGCAATTTGTCTGCTCTACCACCAAACAACTTTCCCTCATGTGCAATCCACAGCCCTGCCAAGAGAGCCTTGCCAAAACACCACTCCCTCCACCTGAAAGTCATTTTCATGAGCTCTTGTTTAAAGTAGAAACCAAATGGTTATTGTATTTTTTGTTAATGTAATGCAGCTATATTACAACAACCTGTGGCAGATACACTTGGACATTCACGCTAACAGATGTTTGAGAAAAGAACAATTCTGTTTGGTTTGTTTATATGCCAGCAGATCTTGTGCTGGATCTATATAAAAACCATCTTCCTCCCTCCTGAAAATATATATTAGAGAAAGGACTACATTAATCCCTAGTATAAATCCACTAAGGCAGCAATGTTACATCAGCAATGAATGTGACCCTTTGTGGTTGGTTTACATTTATTTTAAAGTATTGTCATGAATCCATCTCCCCTCTGTGTGCCTACCTTCCTTAAAAAAGGATGGGCTACACCCAATAATGAGTAAATCAGTTTGGTGGCAGCTTTCTGAGTGTGTACTGAACGTCTCCAGTTATCTAAGGATATGGTTTCATATGTTTAACTTTAGTATTTGGATAAAGGGATTATACCATGAGTAATGTCTAACAACCATTGCATATGGTTTATTTGCTTTGCAACATCTGCTGAATCTGCTGAAGATCAAATCCAATTAAAAAAAAAAATATAAAACATAGCTAAAGTCTGAAAAATGTACCAAATTAGGGACACTGCTCTTTTGCTTGAAGACAAATGTTCCCATGCCCATAAGAATCCAAAATGGTCCTGCCTCAGGCACATCCAGTAATTTGCATCACTGGTACCAGTAGGAAATAAACCAGTGAAGAGAAAAATAAACAGTGAAAGAAGAGGGTGGAAAAAATGAGCGCAGGACTGAGCAGAAATGCAATTTCCACAGGGATGCCAAGTGATATTGGGAGAGGGTGAAAATGAAACCAGCAGAGGAGAGGTTTTGCTGGTGAAGTAATAACACAATAGAGAGAAATTGAGGAGCACTGCTGTGCATGGGTCTGTTCTGTTGGACCTTTCTGAAGTTTCCTCAAGCACACCTTCTCTCTGCAAAGGACTTGGGTGGCCTGGCAGCCTCCTGCCTTCTTTTCCCTGTGAGCACTGACATGTGGAACATGTCTGGGAGGGTCCATTAGGAAAGTGACTACATAACAGATGGATTTCCTTGTTTATTGGCAGGTACAAGCTAATGACAAACAGCACTGTGGCTGTTACCTTTTGCTGAAATTATTTCCTTAATGAAAGGACCGCTACGTTTAATGATTTCAAGGAAAGCAAGAGCAAGAACACCTTTATAACTTTACTTTCCTTAAAGAAAAAACCATCTGCCAGCTGTTTTTCTCAGGCTTGCTACTCATATTTTACTTTCTCTCCTTTTATTTTTTTGTTTGTTTACTTTAAAAGTGTTCATTAGCATCCCTAATTCGTGAGTGCCAAAATGGAATCTCTTGATCATCAAACATTACCCTAGAGGAGAACAAAAATCTTGGTCAAATCTCCTCTTACTTGATCCTAACACAAAAAAAAAAGGAGTTGGAATATATTCCTCCTGAGAAAGGATACTTTCAGTACTATCAGTGATTTTATGCTTTTTCCTCTTTAGTCGAGGTAAGAAGGCAAAGAAACAAAACAAGTGGGAGAGAAAGCAGTTTTACTGATGCCCAGTGGTTGGTGTGACACTGTTGAAGGTTTGTAACAACAGGGAACAAAAAGTTGGAGACTGAGATTGACTGGTTAGTTTGAGAAGCTCAAATAAGCTGAAAATTGAGTCTTTAACTTTCTCACATCATTTCTAAAAAAATCATCCAGCTAGCAATGCTTGCTAGTTCTCTTACATTTTCCTGTCTAAACTCATGTAAACTCAAAAGGAACTTGTTTAGAGCATGGGAAATGCCTGGATTTGTCATCCAAGCATGGCAGTTTTATCTATGCCATCACTCTGAAAGTTGTCAGTCCTGTCAGCATTTCTCTCAAGAGTGAAATAAAGACCCTACTTCACTGATCAACAATCCTTATTTATAGTTCCTACTTTTCAGCTGAATTTGGGAATTGTAAATGAAATTTGGCTTACCTTAAATCTTCTAAAATATTTAGCATAAAGATAAAATTAAAAAAAACCCCAAACAACACCAAACAAGCCCCCCTGTTATCTTGATTCTGTGGCAAATTCCAAGTTAAAAGAAAAAGTCTGGACTGTTTGAAAGGATTTAGCCAAAGTGATATTTATTGTAGTAGCCACTGAACAGTTTGCTGTTTCATCCCAGAGCAACCATCAACTCAATTAAGTAAACGAGAGAATCAAGTTATTCGGGGAATGTACACCTCTAATTAGCTGGAATTATTTGTGCAGTTAATTCATTTATGGATAGATTTCTCAGCAAGCCCACAGCTTCCACTGCTTTCCCACTGCTCTACTAGGCTTAATTACCATTCTGTTTCTCTTAAAAACCTTCATGGGTAATTGAGTGCTGTAGGAGAATGCAGGTGGTGAGAGTTCAGTCTGTAAAGGACAGGCTGTCCTGAGTCACAGTGCTGGAGCAGAGTCTCAAAGACCCTTTTTCTTCCTTGCCTGTGGCTCTTGACAACTTTTACTGCCCAAGCAGTGCTTCTGCTTGTTGGGGCAAGTATTCTAGTTATGCACCAGTGCAGTAGTTGCACCTTGCCAGAGAGGGAATGTGCAGCTTCACCTGACAGACACGAGTCTGGCCAACACTCCTTGCTGTTTTAAAGCAACCTGCTTTCCCCAAAAAGCTGTAAAGCAATGACTCCTGCAAGTGACTCTGAACAGAGGTTTCATTATGAACCTCACCACTGCAAATATCCACATCACAGACACCTGTTGGCACTGAAGAACAACATCTCTTTGCTTATTAACTTCAAATGATCGCCACCAGGTCAAGGGAGAGCACAACCACAGCTGATTTTAGGGAAATACATAAAATAATGAAGTTATTTCCTTAATGAAAGACCTAGTACATTTAATGATTTCACAGAGAGCAGAGATCAAATCCTGGACCAGAAGATTCTGCTGTCCGACTCCACGAGGGAGGGGGAGACTCATATTTTTTAATTCATTTTCACTGCAAAGCTCTCAAGACAGACTCTTTTCCTTTTAGTGACTTATTGCAATTTGTATGCTGAATGATCTTGGTTCTGTCTATGTAAATTAGCAGTTAGGCATCTGACCAAGTCACTCACGGCTAGAGCTATCCAAAAATATTTATGTCTGTTCAGAGGACTGTTATTTTTGACTAATTAGAACATGGTGATCTTTTATCAAACTGGAGCATTTACTGTTTAAAAAGAAAAGGATTGGGACCACCGAGTTATGTTTGCAGCATACATAAGTTATTGTCTTGTGACAGTTGTAAGAAGAGAAAGCAGCTGCTAGAAATACTGAGAGGGAAACTCCCTGCTTGTCCCTTTACACACAACATGAGGTGGCTGTTACATAGCTGAACCACTTCAACTAAGGTACTATTTTCAGCTTAACATGTACAATAGATATGGCCATTAAAAGGAAGCAAAATCCCCCCAAATGCTGCGTTAAACTGGAACATGACACTGAATTTCTGAGGTGTATCCCGTGTATTTATGAGCAGAACAAACATCCTCTTGCCAGTGGCACGCACTGTGCTTGACTGATGGTTTGCTCTGCTCCCAACAGCCTCTTGAGAGCAGGCTCCAGGCTCACCCCAGGGGAACTCATGGATACTTTCATAACACCAAAGTAGGAATCATTGTCCAGTGGCTGAAATTCAAGAACTTCCTGATGAAGTTACTCCCTTCCCTACGGTCCAGTCTTACATATGTCACTTCAACACTTTTACATCCTCTTTTGGCTCCTGGCTGCAGCTGCTGAGGTTGCAAGACACACAAATCAGGGATGGTCACAGGCTGCCTGGTGCAGCCCCACAACCCTGACCCCAGCCGAGGTTGCTAAGTGCTGCTGCAACACAAATAAGGATATGGTACTTGGCAGCTGCCTGAAATTATTGCAGTAGATGAGAACTGAGGGACTTTGCTTCAGTTTTAAGGGCTTTTGGAGAAATCTTAGGCCAGCCACGTCCCATTCTAGATCCCAGCTTTTCCATCTGTAAAAACTGAGGTCAAGACACTGACTTCATATGAAAGTTAAATGCTAAAACCATGCCCCTTTGTCACAAGTTATATCCCACTTGTTTTAATTATATTAGGCAATGGGAATTACATTTATAAAAACCCCAAAACATCTCAAATTATTTCCTATCCTTGCTACTACCTTTGTTTATGGTGCAAATAACCAGTATTTGGAGGGAAGGAGGTGGGCATTGCTATTTGAAACGTAGCACATAAAAAAGATACATAATGCCCTGCTATTAATGTCATCAGAGGAAAGATTATTTATGCTCTGAAGATTAAATACGGATGTATTGGAAGGAAATAAATGCAAGTATGAGCTGTTTGATTGATTTTTAATTAGACATTTTAAGAAGTATTTATTTTAACTGGCTTCAGGGACTGATCATTTTTTTATTGCAACATCAGGTTTTACTGGAAATTGGAGGCACAGAATTCACTTGCCAAACTCACTACACACAGGAGCAGGGACAGACAAGCCTCAGTCAGCAGCTGGGAGAATTTTAGAGAAAACTTTCTGGTGGCAAAGGGATCCCAAAGAGCAAACCTAGAGGAATCATGATTTTTACTGTAAAAGTAATTTAAGAAACGTGACAACCTGAAGCCCACATGGATGGAAACAGATGATATGACAGCAAGGTACAGAGCAGCACTTCCTGCCCAAAGCCTATAGCTCACATGTTCCTGTACTCATCACCCAACCTCCCCTTCCCAAAAGGCCTCCCAGCTTACAAATCCCTGATCTCAGGGGTTCCCATTTCCTTCAAACCCTCTTATCCCACCCTTCAAAACCCATTATTTTCTGGAAATCACTGTTTCCTGTGGCAGCAGCACCAGCATCACTTGTAAAGGGGCTGTGAGACAAGAGTCCCCACTGCAGATGTGGGATTACCCTCTCTGGCTCTCTTCCTGGGAAAATCAGCCCAGGTATAAGGCCATGAGTAGAAAGGCTTTGAGCTGCAGAGAAGTCTCTTCCTCCCCCAACACTAGACTGATTTGCTTTGCCTAGAGGGGTGCAGAGTGGAAATAAAGAGGAATGTTTCCAGATAGCTATCACAGAAAAAAATTATTACCTCTTCTGTCTGGCAAACTTTTCAGAGTCTGAGCACAAGATATGAGAGCAACAAATCCCCTCAAGACCTGTCTTTGTGGTCAAAAGAGGCATGCTTGGGAAAACAACTTCTTAATCACATGGTTCCCTCCGCTATTCCCCAGGCACCAAATAGTATTTCTAGATAAGTAACTCTCCAAGCAGAGCTCCTGATGATCCATCACTGATTATATCAGAGTCCACCCTCCAAGCAACAAATCTCAGCATCCAAAGGTACAGAGGCACCTTGGCCACCAGGGACAGACACTGTGCCCAGGCTGCATCTGGGAGCTGCAAGACACAGCTGGCAGGGAAGCAGATGTGCTTCTGCTGCCCATCCTGCCTCCCCCTTTTCTTTGCACAAAGAAAAAGATCTCTTTGAAGAGTTTCATGAAGGTAAAAAGCACACCTCGGGCCAGGCAGGAAATTAAGGAGGTTCAGAAAGTTCATCAGGGACCACAATGAATGCTTGGAAAAAGTCACAGGAACAAGTCCAGCCATTTAATATTTCTCCCCAGTAGCTGGAGACTGAAGGTGAGATGTCCCGCAGCATAAAAGAGGCAAGATAATTATCTGAGTCAATACTTCTCAGAAGTGATGAATTCATTCAGCCAGTATGACTGTCACTGTTTACAAGGCACTTTGAAGATGTATATCCAATGACAGCTGTTTCAGTGTTCTGCACTGGCAGGTTAATGGCATGTTTTGTTACCCATGGTCTTGTATTTCATTCTTGTCTGAAATAGGAAGGAAAAGGCTGAAATTTATAATTACCAGGGGTGTTTATAAGTAGTATAATCTTTCAATAATACATAAAAAAAAAAGGAAAAAAAAAAAACCAACAACAAACAAATCACACACACAAAAACTCTGTAATAAAAAACCCCAAACAAGCGAAAACAGCAAGAGAAGTCCAGAACTCTTCTTACTTGAAAAGGTGCTTCTATGTGTTCATGAGATGACACAGCTGGCTTTGGTGACAATGAATAGATGAAGAATCCACAACACCCCAGCAAATAAAAGCAATTAGACATGCCAGCATTTAAAGAAAAGTGATCAGCTGAGTGTCTCTCCTATTCATGTGCCCAAATGCCCTCAAAGCCTGGATTTCCACCAAGAACTCAGACTCAGGGTGTGCCTGGGGGGGAGTTGCTGGGGATCTCCCTTCCTCCCATGGAAAAAGAAAATGAAATTCCTATTCTTTTGATCATGGAGACGTACACAGACTTGGAAACATTTCAATTTCATTTCGGACTAACCCGGTGTTTTCAAAGTTACTGCAGGAAAGTCTGTGATAGACACGAAATATAACATTTATATGAATGAATAAATAAAGAACAAGTATTGTAGGTCAGCAAGTTAAAAGCTTACCACAGTTACTGCCATCACATCACACTAGGTACATTTTTGCTAGCTTTTCTTTTCCCTCTGTTTAAAATCACACATTTGCATCACAGTTAAGGCAGGCACACACAACAAATATCACCAACAGTGTGTTTAAGAATCAGTTGTCTAGGCAGTAGACTGAATTTTTAGCTGGCAGTCTCTGAAGCCATCCAGAAGGGGGAAACAAAAAACAGAATCCATCTCCAACTAAAAGTGCAATATACAGACTTCCTTGTCTTTAAATAATTTTGAATTGAAAAATATATGTGCAATAATTACCTACTAAGGATCTGACTCTCATCTAAACCACTCTATGTTTTAACAATGACAATTGTTCCACTGTAACTCTTCTCCCATACAGCACCACACCAGATATTCCTAATAATTTTTGGTACTACTTTTAACTTCTAAAAGCACCCATGTATGAAATCATACCATGATTATTTTGGGGTGCTGATTTCTAGAGGTCTCTTTGCCTGTGCAGTTCTGCTTGAGCTCTCTCTAACACCTGCAACATCACCCATGTTACTGTGCCTCTCTTTTCTGCAGTGCATCTGTTCTGTTCCTGAAGGAATCTGGAAGAAGATCCGAGGAAATCTTGAGGCTGATGGCTCTTTTTTTTTAAGGGACTCACGAGTTTGTCTTGCTGCCATTTGGGGTAGTGTTGGAAGACCTAGAAATCCTGAGCTTCCATAAATTCATATCTTTGCCAGTCTCCATCAGTGGCTCTGTTTTCTGACATTTTATACTCTTCATTGAGTTTGGGGTCTTTTGTGGTTTGTTTTTTGTTTGTTTGTTGTTTTTTGTTTGTTTTTGTTTGTTTGTTTGTTTTGGGGTTTTTTTGTTTGTTTTTTTTTCGTTTGTTTTTTTTGTTGAGCTTTTTTTTTTGTTAGTTATTGAAATATTTGTTTTGTTGTTTATTAAAACAGAAGAAATAATTATTTACTAAAATAATTCACAATATACTGTTCAAGTCTTGACTTTGCCTTGAGGATTTCTAAATATAACACTTCAGTCTCTCAAACACAGCAGTAGTTCCAGTCTGGCAAGATCATTTTCCAAAGTGATGTGACATGTGGGACCAAGCTGGAACAGCACTGTTCCTCTTGCAGATGAAAACAGAGTAATGCATTTGTGGGTCCATCTAATCCATTCTTTGCTTTTTACAGGCCAAAAGTCCCCTGGGGATCATCCCAAAGTGTTCCCAAGTGCTGCTCTTCACATTAGGGGTTGGCTTTGCTGACAGATGTGAAAACACCTAGCCAGACATTCTCCAGCAAATGCACAAGAGGATACTGAGAGCATAAGTAGTCACAGATAAATTTAAGAATAATGTCCATTTAAGATTTAGGCTATTTTATTCTAAGCTGGCTTTTTTGTTTGTAATGAATTTATTGTGCATGGATCTGATTAGAATACAGACTTGCTGTTTTCTTGATGAAAACAAAGACACCAGAAAAGATCAAATTCAAAATGCAAAAAGTGTCCATCATAGTATAAAATCTAAGTAATGTTAAAGAAACAGGATGGATTGGATCTCACTGGTAGCATTTGAGGTCTTAAATATTTTTGTTTAACATCAATTTGTAATTGCTTCTCACATTTTGCCTTTTACTTTGCCTCTCCTCTCAGCTCCTTGCCAGCTTCATTTCTTGCATGTAGACACCAAAGTTCACAGCGTTTCCTGAAGTTAGTTATTTCACCCTCTCTAGCTCTCATTCCTTTCCTATCACTTATCTTCATGTCCTGCACGGAACACAGTGCCTGTTTTTAACACGTTCCTCCAAGACTGAAACGCAGCAGAGAATGTCACTGTGTATAAACCTTGATCTAAATCGCCACAGCCACTCCTGAATAATTTAGAAAGCTACTCACAAACTGATGGCACTTCTTCATTGTGGTGAAAAGCACGGAGTAGAGCTCAGAAGAGCTTCCAGGCCTGTTAGCCTTGCCATACTACTTCTCTTTTCTGGGTGCAAAGCCTTCACTAACACTTAGGTTACGAGAGGCACTAAGTTAGCAAACATGCCATTGAAGTGCAAATGCAGAATAAGACATAAGAGCATCTAAATTCTGTTAATATTTTTTTTTAAATGCTCATTTCTGNTGAAGTGCAAATTCAGAATAAGACATAAGAGCATCTAAATTCTGTTTTTTTTTTTTTTTTTAAATGCTCATTTCTGGTACAAAATGGACATACAGCTCAACAATGAGAGTTTTAGTTAACTTTTCTGGTGATGGTTCCCACAAACAATAATACTGAGTTAGCTGAGCCTTCCCTCATGTTCCCTCAACCTGGTTAATATTTCTTTTAGCTCTGCATAATGCTCATGCAGCCCCTTATCCAGTGGGGACCTCTTCACCCTTAGTCAATGGATTAAAAAGTGGCATATATTCATCATTTTACTCTTTGTATTGAGCTACTTGAGCAGCCATGCACAGTGTGGGTTGCATGGGAAGCAATCTGGAAGAGGGTGTAGTAGCCACTGCTGTTATTTTCCCATGGTAAGAGATATTGTTTGATTAAAACCACCCTTCAGAGTGACCGTTTGTGGGATCATCCTAAAGAATGGCATGAAGGAGATTTTAAGCCAAGAAACTTGGGCAACTTTTTAGTGGGTCAAACTTGAAAAAATTTTTAATTAAACTTATTACAGCAGAAAATGTTTTTGAACCTTGAGTATGAATTCTGGATACTTTGTTCTCTTAGCCCTCTCAGCTGGATGCTTTATTCTCTTAGCCTCCTCAGCCGGCTTGACAATAAATAACTTTAAAATCTTCTCAGATACCTGCTTTATTTTGTCATGTTCCATTTCTATCTCATTTTGTGGAGATGATTTATATTTTGAGCCCTTGGAATAACAGGCTGGAGCATGGTTCACTGCACTACCTCACAGCTTATTTGTGCTTTCAGCTGCTGTAGAAGCTGTGCTGACTCCAAAGCAGGCAGTGAGAGGTGAAGGGTACCCCATCTGGGCATCAAGGTTGGTCCAGCCAGAGTGGGGATCCTGAGGGCTTGCTCCAGGAGGATCCCTTTTCCTCCAGGAGGATCCCTTTTCCTCCAGGAGGATCTCTCTTCCTCCATTCACACAAAGCCCAATTAGGAGGCAAAGGAGCTTTTGCCCCAGGAACCACCACCTCAGACATTCCACAACCACCCAACAGTTCTCAAACACCTTTAGCCAACACCAGACCAGCAGTATCAAGACAAAATAAGGGTCCAGACACCACTCCTGTCCCCCAAATAATTCCTGTGGCCTCCACCTGTTTGCACCTCAGACTTTCTGAGCCTGATTTGATAACATTGCATTGTATATCGATTTTCCTAGATGCTTTTTAACAAAGGAAAACATTTAGCTTTCACATCACCTTGAAGCAAGACCAGTGCCTGTGTGAAGGCTGGATGTTACAAACATCGCAGCAGCCATGAGAGAGAGGTGACATTTCCATAATCTTCAGAGCTACCTAGATGACGACACATATTAGTAGGATGATGGAAATAAGGTTAACTCTTTTTGAAAGACATGCACAGCACTTCAATAGTATTAATCTCTGATCTTTATCTACATTTTTATGTTTTTTTTTTTGTTTGTTTTTTTTGTTTGTTTGTTTTTTTTTTGTTTTTGTTTTTTTTTTAAATGGCATCTATTTAATTTCAAGGCCACAAATCCAAGAACAGAATCACTGCTGCAGAGGTGCTCTATGTTTTCTTTCCTGTTATTTATTGTCATGGCCCTATAAGATTGCTTGTGCTCAGTTCTTAATTTTTAAACTGCCCTCAGTCACTCATTGGAAAGTCTGTCAAAAATCTATTTGCCAGTGACAGATTCAGCAACAGAGCACAACTCTACTTGCCTGTTATGGAAAGGCAAAAATGCATTTTTTTTCCTTTTGTTGCCACTGTTTTGAAAGCTTTGGTATGTTAAAGTATGAAAAAAAAAATCAGTTGTACTTGCTGTTACTTATTCAAGTGATTAAGATGGCAAAACTGTCAAAACAAATGCAGACTTCAAGAAACACTGAGCTACTGAAAATATTTTATTTAAAAGCTCTCTTAAGAATCCATTCTCAGCATATACTACACGTCTCTCAGCATGGCATTACAGAACAGGGTAAGAACTGAGAAGACTGAATACATACTGTTGTTTTTGGTTAAGTCGCCACTCTCAGACAGACAACCTTCTGTATAAAGGAAATTCACACTGAGATTTCTCAATATAAAATTACTAAAAAACATACAAAACACAAGTTTCCAACCCACAATATAGGAGTTCACATTCCCTTTTCCAAATAAAAAATCCCACTGATGTCAAAAGAGCTAGAATAGCACCTTAAACCCAACATCTGCCTCTCAATTTTTGACCACAGCACTAGAGGAAAGCGTGAGGACAGACAAAACGTAACTGCTACTTGGAATAACTTAGAGGAGCACAACTGTATCAAACTCACTCGGTGTATTTATTCACCACTCAGCTCCAAAGGTGCTGAACTACTCTTCCAAGCCAGAGTCTATGAATCAGTGACTATTTACCCTCTCTCCTTTCACACTGATTGGAAAACTGGAAGAGGAGGAAACACTGGATAGGTTAATTTTTTTTGTTTGTTTGTTTTAATGGAATGATCAAGCTCAATTTTCAGAGAGTGAAAATTTTCAGTGTCACAAAACATAAAAGGTGTTATAAAAACAATGCAACACAAATATTTTAAATTCTTTATAGTTGTCTGGTGAAGATGCTGACTTTCAACACAGAATTCACCATTTCTAAGTGGGATCAGATGGCTCACTAAGGACCTTCAGATTCCATCTCCGGTTTTCTTCAAATCCCTTACTACAGTTATCTCATCTTTCCTGCCCAAGAGCATGACTGACCTGGTCCTTCTTTTGGGGAAGGGAAAGCACTCAATTAATTTGTCCCTGTCATTCCACTTCTCTCCTGAACCCCAGAGTGATTTTACCCCCCCGGACCACAATTTGGTTTATTGCCCTTCGATGCCACCTGCAGAAGAGTTCCCAACACAGCCTTCAGCTCTGCATGCCCAGAAGGTGTTTTGCAATCCAGATAACCAGAAAAACCTGATCTTCTCTAGGCAGTGGCTGGGCCATTGCACTGTCTGACCAGAGAAGCACTAGCACAGGTTTCAATACAGTCACCATTCTTTTGGATGACTAGAGCTTCTTTTTTCTCTCAATCTTTTCTAGCAATACAATATTTTCATCCACTGGGAATTTACTTTTGAGTATTTTGCTTCCTTTTTGCCCCTATCTGTTGAGACTACAAGGTGAATATTTCACTTATCTCATGCTCTGGAAGATGTAAAGGGAATTGATTATCACAGACAATCTCAAACACCCAATAGTCATCTGAAGACAACACAGTAAGCAAAGAGAATGAGTAATGGGTGTAATATGGTTAAAACCTAGAGTGAAAGCAGTAAAAACAAAACAAAAAAAGGACAGAACAAATCTAGAAAATCCTTCCCTGATAATTTATGTGTTCTAAGGAGAGAACCTTGAAACCTGAGCTGTATGGCCAAACCCCAAGAGTATGGAAAGAAGTAGTACTCAGAGAGAAAACCAAGAGTAAAATACTATACAAGGCAGTACTGGGATGATCCAGGTGGGAGGCTGAGAAGGACAGTAAATTAAAGTTCAGGAAATGTTCACAAAAGGAATAAAATCTTTTCCACCTATTTCCATTAAAAAAAACCCAAATGAATCAACCAACCAAAAACAACACTAAAACCCCGACACCCTGCAACACCTAAAAAACCCCAAACCACTCTCTCCCTAGACAGCTCTCTCCTTTGTAGCTCAAGACTTACCATCTTATTTCATGTTTCAGTTTACAAACTAAGTAAAACAGAAAACAAACAAACAAACGGGTTAACAGCACACCAGATTTCTTACTTCTACTAATCTAGTAAGAAAAATGAGGTGAGAATAAAATGGTGACTTCTAGTTTTAGGAGTTCCTTAAGCATCATTAAGTATCATTAATTCCCTATGGAACACTTTATGCATTGGAAAGACCCGGTGCGTGTACAAGCAGTTGCAGTTTAGAGAGGAGGTAAATAAACCAAACAAATACAAAACTCAAACAAAAACGCAAGAACCATCCACTTTCTGAAGCAGTACCATTTCAAAATCTACAAGGAAAGCTACATGAAACTATTCTATCTGAGGTACAACAGCAGAAGAAACATTTTAAAATGAGTTAATGAATTATAAACTTTTGGATCCTTCCCACTACTTTTTGTCCCTAAGGATATTTTGTTCTGTGAAATGAATGACAGGTTTAAGATACCTGGGCAGAAAGTCAGCATGATAAAATTGAAAGAGTTAGGTTTCTTCCTTCCCTGACTTTCAGTTTTGTACCTGGTTTTGGTTATGGTCACCACTCTGTCTCTGCACACCAGTACACAGTCAGTGGCAGGAACCCAAATTACCTACATTCCAGGAGGAAGCACCACCTGTGGAAGAGGAAACTTCACCAAGATGAAGAGAGAAAACCAACTGCAACCCCACTTGTGATGGGCAAACTTCCCAAACAAGTTTTGCTGTGGCCTTCTCAGGTCATGATTTTTCCTTTGTCTTCCTCATATAACAGAAAGGCAACTGTCTGAATGCACACATTACGTAATGTAGAAGGAACACAGAGAAATACTGTAAGAATTTCTGAAAGTTTTGCAACTTACCACCTTGACAGGTTTGAAAAAGGTTATATTAATTTTCTGACACTCTGGCAGCAACCACTATGATTAAAAGGTAATAGCGAGAAGAAAAATAGGTCTCACTTCTCTACATTAATTCATAATATCACTTCACATTCTTTAAATCCCTTCCTCTCCCATGAAGTCACCAGTGTAGGGCAATGGAGCAATAATAAAACCCTGCTCTACTGAAGGAGGAACAAAGAGGCCTTTCAGTTGCCACAATGCTGTGTGAAACCTGCTATTTATATCTAAGTTTCTCAGTGAAAAGCTCTCCTGCTCTAAAAGGTTTGCACAGTATCTGTCCTAAGAAATGCAGCTGCTGCATTGCCAAATTATTACCTCAAGAGGGGGCATTAAGTTGTCCCCAACAAACTCACACCCCTCTGAAATCCGTATTTCACGGGTGGATTTCTTGGTCCTCATCAAAATTGGATATCAGTGATTATGCACATCTAGAGTGTAGCAACAATCCATTAAGTGCAACAGAAAACAAAGTTCCTTAAAACATACAAGGCACAGATCCCCTTATGGAACTAACACAGAGTGAAAAGCTGTACAAGGAAGGCACTACCACAAGACAGATACATACTAAACAAATGTTATTATGGAAAAATGGCAATTAAGATTCTCTTAATTAGCCTGTCATTTTGTATTTATCATCATAATGTTTGTTTTACAATGCTTTATTAAATCTGGCTTTATGACAAACAGTCTGCTGGCAATGCATCCTGCTGTGCAACATATGGTGTTACACCTAATGAATATTAATGCTGTGAAGTACAAATGGTCTTCTGGGACAAGGGCTGATGGCTGGGAAACTCCTGCAGATGGCATCATTATTCAAAGAGGTTAACCTCACGTGTTTCTCATCAGGTCTCCTCCACAGCTACCTAGGACGCTGCCTGTAGGCTTTCAAGAAAATACTAATACACTAAAAACCTTTCACAGTCCTTTGCCAAATAATCAGGGAGTTGTATTGTTGGGCTGTTTGGGTTTTGGGCTTTTTTAACGGTTATTTGGGGGCAGCTTGTATTAGTTTACTAGGGGTACTTTGGTTTAATTACATTTTTTTTTCAAGTTATAGTTTAGCTTTATATTGTAAGTTTTTCTAGTTTTTGAGGAGAAAAAAAAAAAAAACCAACACAAAAACCAAAAAAAACCATGAAACCACCCAGCCATTTTCCCAACCTGAAGACAATCCTCATCTGGTATTTCCTATTGTGCTAGGCAATGTGTGATGTTAGTTGTTCTGCTCTTGTTTCTGTTACATGATCCTTATCTGGTGAAGAGAGACATTCCCTCCCAGGACAGAAACACAGGGATAAGAGTCTTTCCCTGGTCACTCTGTCATACCTTTGGAGCCATCAGAATCACAGATGGACCCAAAGGGATTATGGTAAGGAGGTAATTAAGCCTCAGAGGCCATAGGAAAAACTTCCTGAGGTGGGGGTGCAGCATTTTCTGCAGCTCAAAGCCATTTGCAATGAAACCTGGAGAAGAGGATCCATCTGCAAGAACAGAGTGCACAGTGGGCACAACCTCTTCTAGGTCTGTTCTGGCTTCCCTCTGCCCTTCTGAGTTTTCTATAAAGTCTTAAGCCTCATCTTTGCCTCTTCAAGTTTTGGAAGCCTTTCACTCCCTTTTGGGGAGTAGGAAAGCACTTGTGCACAGCCATCTGACAGACTCCAAGTCCCACCACACTTACTCAACAATTAAACCTGTAGAATGGGGCCTCTTGAAGAGGCCACAGAACCAAGATTGCATTAACTTTGGGTCCTGTAGCATCTTCATTCAGAAAACCTTCTTGATTTCTTCTAAAGGAGTTACTTCTGCACAAAACCAGTTCCTACATTTGCTTGACAAATTCCCTTGGGGAGTAAATCTCTCCAGAGAGATTTTGTTCTGTCTTCATCTTTCTCTCCAGACCTAACTTCTCCAGTGTGATCCAACCAATTGGCAAATCAGTGAAGGGAGAGGTGGCTGTAGCATCCCAAAATTCCACGTCCAGGTGTGTTAGTGGCACACAACTTGATACTGTTTTTGTTGAAATCAGAAGGCCCCTCATCCCAATAACTGAACAGAGTTCTCCTCCACCCATTCCTTGCTGAGGAAGAGGTTTATCTGGCAAGATATTCTGCTTTTTCTCTGGCTGGAAATACACTGCACCAGGAGAAGTAACCCATTAGGATTGCTAGAACATATCCATTTAGGGAGCTACTGCAACTGAACAGATTCTTACCCTGGACAATTTTCTTATTATTTCACAGCTTCAGAAAAGTAGCTCATATCTGGCAGTAATACAATCCAACAAGTAATTTACTGGGTTTTTTTGAGCACATTAAACATTTTAAACATTTGATTACTGAGTATGATTTATTTTTAAACCAAAGCTACTTGCTTGCTTTATAAATTACTTTCCCTCATCATTTTAAAAACAAAACAAAAAAAAACCCAAAACCAAACAACGAATAAACCCACCCAAAAAACCAAAAAGCCCTGATTAAGTTTGCTTTGATTACTTCCCTTTGCACCCACAAAGAAATAATGCTGCATCTCAAAGAGGAAAGTGATTATGATTGTCCCTGCACAAAGAATAAGCATATTATGTTTGATATATCTTCTAGATTCTTCTGAAAGTTTACAAATTAAGAATGACAAAACAGACCCACCAGATTTTCATAAGTTACCCCCAGATCCTCCATCAAGTCTGATTATAGAAATGACAGCTGTGCTCACCAATAGTCACTTTGTTTATGGTACACCAATTATGTAGCATAGTCTCCTAAACAGCTGGGAAAAACATGCTTATTTAAATGCCATAAATGCTTCAGCTATTCACAGAACCACCCCAATACATGCTTTTGGCTTCCTCCTGCTGAGAGAAGTCACAGTTTGACTCTGAGTAAAGAAAAATAAATACAACACTGGCTGCCAGGATGCTTAAGATAGGCTGTTGGTTTTCCCTAGATTTATTTTGAGAATAATACATTTATTTTAGCCTTTCAATTGCCTGTTGCTGCAACAAATAGAAGACACTCACAACTCATTTATGTTCAAATATTTCTGGATCAACACCACGGAGACAGCACTAGCTGGAACAGAAGAGGCAAATCAGCTTTATGGCTTTTGCAGCACTTCCCAACTCAAAGGGTTCAAGTATTACCTAGAGAAGGGCCAGAAGAGAAAGGGCACAAAGCACAGTGCTAAGCCAGGCCCACAGCAAACAAGCTCCTTAGGAAGAAACCCAGCTGCAGACCAACCCTCACAAGGTCAGGTATTGGTTTCTCACATTCAAGGAGACTAAACTGGATTTTACTCTTGTGATTTTGTGGTCCGTGGGCTGACCAGCAGCCTCTCCCTCTCTAAAAGGGCCACATCCAAGCTTGGACACAGCCTTTTGTTTCAGATTTTGTTAAGAGGAGTTTCAGTTTTAGGTTTAATCACATAACGCCCTGAGAATAGAGGTCATCAGGAGGTCTGAAGGTGTAAGGCAGAGTCAGAGTCACCACCACCCTAAGTCTCTACCTGAAGTACAGTACCTGGAAGATCACCATACTGCTCTTCCACCGTCTCTCTCAAGACCTATGTATGCAGTTTACTATGATTTTATTTTGTTTGTAGTCAAGGCTCAAGATTGTGAAATGTTTTCCAAGGAGTAGCATTTACTGCATCTTCTGCTCTCAAAGCCAGAACAGCTTGGGTGTTTGAAACGAACCAAGTCCCATATATACAGCTTAGGGTGTTCGATGACATCACGTGGACAGACAAAGCTTGTTTTCTGCTCTCAGCAACAGCTCTCAGTATGTCCAACTCCCAAATCACCTCCCAGCTCCACTCCTCCTTCCCAAACAAAATTAATCTCCAGTAGTCATATAAGGAACTAATTAGATTGACAAATTAGCACAATATAGTACTATAGAGAAGCCAGTAATGCAGTGAGGTTGTTTTAAGTCCCAAGGACCAGAAGGGTATGCAACCAAATATTACAGTGAATCAACTGGTGCAGAGATTTCCCTGTCAGCAGATAGTTCCTCTTCAGTGCTTGAGAGAAGTCACCTGGAAGTTACCACAGCTCTGGTGTGAGGTTGCAGCAAGGGGGATAAATGGCAACAGCAGTGTGTTTAAGAGTTATTGCATTTATCAGCAAAAAACTGTGAGGTTTTGGCAGTCTTTGGACAGAAGGTCAGAAGCTGTCCTGCCAGTGTCCTCCTCCTTCCCTCTGTTTTGACTCTTACCTCCTACTTCTCCCCACTGCACATTGAGATCAAAGTGGAGGTTACACTCCCACCCCCTTACTTGTTTTCATGTTTGCTAAAGGCACCATCAATAATAAAGGCAGATCCCTGGGAATAAGGTTTGTTATTTAATTTGTGACACTTTCTGCAACTGGATCCAAAAACTGTAAAAAAACCATGGATGTTTCTGTGCAAGTGAATAAACAGTAGCTACAGCTTTATGGATATTTTGGCTTAGGACTGAAGCAGTTTCCAAAGAGGCATATTCCTCATTTTTCATGTGGGAGCTAGGGAATACATCACACCAGATTAGGCTGAATTTTAAGGTAAGCAGAGACATAACAGGCTAAACTTACAGACTTGATATAATAGATCAGACCACTCAGGCAAAAAGAAAAATAAAAAGAAAAAGGTGTGTTAATGGGTTACACTATTACACTGCTCAACACAACAGATGGTGCTAACTCCCTTAGAAGTTATTTCTTCCCTTGTCTCTCTTTTAACATGAAAGGAAAAAGGTTTTTGAGAAATGGAAGATGACATAAAGCTTCCATTTCAGCCTGATGAAATGAACTCAACTTCTTTGGCAATTTTAAGGAGAAGTCTAGTGTCAGGGAGCAAGATCTCTCAAGTTATTTGCAGATTAAGGACAAAGATATTGGCTCTTTGTGCCCCTCAGCCATGGCACAGAGTGCCCACTCAGTTGGAGATGCAGCATAAAGGAATGCAGCCAGCACCAACCTGTCAGGGTCAGAACAAACCTTCCAGTATTTGGTTCTGAAACCAACCTGGCTCCTAGGATGGGGTTTTGGTTTTCTCCTATTTCTTACCCAGCAAACAACAAAGACAGGTGCATATCCAAGAGCTGCCAGTAATAGTTTCAGTTAGTCTTGGCCTCTGCCTTCACTGATGTCCACCAGCTGAGCTACAGGGCGGTCACTTCCAAACATCAGGTCTGTGCTGCAGCATGAGCACATGAACTGTTCAAGGATGTGCCTGCACTGCTTCTCCTCAAGGCACCATGTTGGCTCCCCCTGTGCCAGCAGCCCCTTTGCTCCAGTGCCCGTGCAGGGCCAGTCCACGGCTGACAAAACACTCTGGAGGGAAAAGTCTTGACTTCCTGGGGATGATGATGCCCAAGAGAGAGGCACTGCTGAATCCAAACCTACAGCAGCTGCTGAAACACCCAAAAGGTCTTTCTCTGCCTGGCTTGAGGCTGTAAGTTTTTTTGCCTGAAGCAGCTGTCTTGTTCTGCCTCTTCACCCAAGAGAAACAATTAGCAGTTTCCCCCAATATAGCAACTATTTGAATACCACTTTCTGATTGTTATTTCTGCCTGGTGGCTTAGCAGACACTTTCTTACCTTTTATTTCAGTTTTCAAATGAGCAGTGTTTGTACCCTGATCAGTGTAAAACAAGACAATCTCCAGGCAGTTTGTGCTCTTGTTATCCAAATCCCAGCTACTTCATCTCAGCATTCAGATCACTGACCCTGAAAACCTCATCCAAATGACTGATAAAGGAGGTTCATTCTTTAAAATGGGCTTCATTCCTGATAAAGATACTACAAAGTAAATGCAGCTAAAATATGGGTTTGAAAACTCCCCTGGCTCCTCCTCCAGTTCCTGACAGTTCTCAAGTTCTGAGGGTATTCACTGACGTCAACGTGTGAAACTCTGCACCAGACACCCCTCCAGAAGCTTCATACATTTCTAGTAAAGTTCAAACAAGCAGCAGACAGAGAAGGTAAAATCTACAATGCTTTCCATAGATTAAGCCTGCAGCTGCAAGACTCACTGTGAGAGCCGAGAGCCAACTTCTCTTGGGCTGCTGATACAGGCTCACAGATAAATACAGGCACTAAAACAACCAAGCTCTCTTATCTATTGTATGTCAAAGCTGTTTTCTCTCTTGCACAGTATACAGAGGTAAAACTTCTTGGCTGTTTGGTACCTTATGCAGCTGCTTGTCCTCTCTGAGGAAACATAATTCAACACCCAGAACTTCCCGCCATTGCACATGCATGCCTAGACATGAGTGGGAACAATACCAGACTCCTACAGTTGGGGCAAAACTGGGGGGAAGTGATTTAAAAGAGATAGCTGAGGGTTTTCATTATACTTTCAAGTATATTCTCTAAGCAACAGAATAATTCTTTTAGTTGATAGTAAGTCCCAGCTGCCGCTTTTACCCAAACTTGCTACCAGGTGCCTGCTTTTCCTGATAAGTCTCAGAACCAGAATGTCTAGGTTGCAACCTGTACCCTAAGCACATTTTTCCCATCACTATACCAATAAGCAGGTCAAATTAGTTGGCTGAAATGAGCAGTTTTTTTCCAGAAGGCATAAGCACCTCATCAAATAAAATATCCTTAAGCAAACCAGCAAAGGTTAAAACAGCATTAACATTGATGTCCTGCTTACGAATTGTTTCTCACACACAGAATGCAAGTGATTCATAATACTGTGCTAATTCAATAATGAGAATAGCCAGGAATTGTGTACTAAGTTGTATTTTTAAATTAATTGGTGCTGTATCAGTCTTAAATGTCAAGTGCCAAGTTCCTAAGAGCTATGCACCGTCCATGAAAATAACAGAAATGGCAGGTATAATGCATCATATCTTATGTACTAATAAAAATACTAACTGCTATGCTTTGTAAGGTCATGGCTTGCTGCTGTCTCTCAACAAAAAATGCTTAATGCAACACCAGTCCCTGCATGATCTTCATAATCAGAATTAATGAGGAGGAATCACAATTAATGGTTTTCTACAAACCAATGGATCACAAGTGACAGGAGTTTATTCACAATTTATGAAACTGATTTATTTTTTTTCTTGGTAGGAAGAGGGCAAGGAAATTGCAAAGAAATAATGACAAACAACTATTAAACAGAATATGATAATGCAGGTTTATAATCAGAATTCACAGACATGCCCACTGAAGGGGACTAATGAGCTCCAAGCCTGTAGCTGCTACAGGGATGAGATTTAAGGCCCACTGACAGGAAAGTACTTGGGGCAGCATCTGCAAGTAAATCACTGATGTATAAAGTGACCTGTAGAGGGCATCTTTCTACATGATTTGTGGTTTGAAATACGAATCAGGAAAGCCAGAGCAGAAAGGTACGTGGCGGGGGGAGAGGTGTGCAAGCAGGCAGTCTCCCCTCTGCTCACTCATGGCAACAAATTGGTCACAATATCACAAACTCCAGCAACCCTCCCTACCCAGGATTCAAAAACAGTCTTATTCTGAATACCCACAAATCAAATTTGTTTTGTGGGCCAAAAAGTTTGCGATCACCTGTGGCCCAAGCTGGAAGAGGTTCAGTTCCCTGGGTTTTTCTAGTTTCATCCTTAGAGTGAAAAAGTCCTGAAAAGTCTTATGTTTATGCCTTTAAGCACACAGAGACATAGGCTGAGTCCTTGCTACCTTTTAGTTTTTTAAAAAAAGTGAGCCAGGAGAGACACCTTCAAAGCCGCCTTCAGAGAGGCTGAGGCGAAACATTTAAATCAACCCAAAGAGTGGACCAGAAATACTGGGTCCTAGACCAGGACCTCCACCTCTTCTACCCAACCTTTCAGCAGTTTTGGCCCCTCTTTAGTTCACAGGGTCATTTTAGAGTCCACCCAGCTGCACAAAACTCTGCAAGTACCCAAGAGACATCACTGCCACCTGCAATAGGTTGCACAGCCACACCAGGGCTTAGAGCAGGAGTGCCAGTGATACAGTGCCCAAGCTTCTCAGTGGCTCAAACCCTTGACTTCCTTTTCTCCTTAAGATCTCCTGGGGCCCACAAAAGGAAAGCAGGATGACCTGCTTTGTCATCTTTATCTTGTGAGAGGAAAATACCAATGGAAACATACTGCTAAAACATTAGTGATCATACAGGACAGAGACTGAACAGTTCCACTCCCTGCATCACCTACCACAATTACAGTTGAGTCTCCTAATTCAATAATTGTGTGTCATGTAAAGACCGGTATCGAAGCAAACAGCAATATCTACAAACTGTTCCCCTCCCTCCAAACCCCACTTAGAGAGGAAAACATTCTGGTGCTACAGAGGCAACTGGAGGGCCCACAACCAAAGGTGGCAGAAGCTGATGTGCCTGGACTTTGCCACACTGGGATCTGGAACCAGCAGGACAGGAGGTCCAGTGCTGCAGAGGGTTTGAACTAAGGTGCTCAGTAAAACTTGCTTTGCTTCCTTGCAACTGGAGAACGAGCCCTTTTGTAGTAGATGGCAGTGACAGAAAAATAAACTACTATTTTTAGTGGCAGAAAAACAAAAAAGCAGAATAAGCTTGGAAGGGCTTTGCTTGTGGTACACCAATATAGAAATATTGGTGTCAAAGTGAGAATCACTGGTTCAAGGCTTCCATACCCACTCGCCTCTGTCTCTTGCTCCAGCAAAACTTTTAGCACCTAAAGCTTAATGTGTTTTCCATCTCAATATTTTGGTTAAGCAAACCCACAGCTTGTTTTCCCTGTCACAGCCAGTTACGAGGGAGATACAAATGAAAGCAGAGTGATGAAACCCGGCACAATAATTCCAGCCATGACATAGATTGTGCACTCTTAGATTAATTATTGGAGTGATTACTTACAAAGAGAACTCCTGTTTTCCTTCTGCAGCAATACATGCAAATCAAAGCAGGCAGCTGGTGACATCAAAAGGCCTGGGCAGCACATCTGATTTTTTTCTTGCATCTGCCTAAGTCCAACAACTCAGATTTATATTGGTGTGGAAGAGAGAATAATCAAAGCCAGCGTGCACTATCTGAGTTAGGGTGGAAAATGTCAGCAACTTTAATCTTTATAAGAAATCAATCAAGCAGGGCTTTAATGTAGCCTTGATGCTACACCCAAATCTATTGTATAATGATAGATGCATGGCAGGTAACATGCCTTGAAAGGAGGCAAGAGATAATTGAAATACACGTGTAAACTATTAGGCTATTACTCCCTGCAGGGCAGGCAGGGGGAGCAGCTGCAGGATGGCTTCCAGGTGGAGCTTCTGGAACCTGAGCTGTTCAATTGCTCCAGCCCGGGGAGGGGACACACAGCAAGGGAGCAGGAGAGAACAATATTTATTGTTTTAAAATAAATAAATAACGCTACAGATGCGCACAGTACAACTACAAATAAGAGCTGTGACACGGCAGCAGCGCAGATCCTGCTTAGGACCCTGTAGCTAAGAGGATGCTTTCCTTTCAGTGGACTGATGGTGGCAGGAGGCAAGAAGGAGGATGGAAGGAGCAGAGGAGGTGCAAGGGGCTGGCAGAAACAGCACCAGCCGTGCCCTGACCTGGGCTAACTACAGATTGCAACCTTCCAGCAACAAAAGCACCTCCAAGGTGGATACAGTCCAAATAAAGGCAGTATTGCGCATTTCCCTCACATACACACACACTCATACCCCTTTGCAGCACGAAGCACACAGGCTGAGCCAAACAGGCTGTGTGCGGGTAGTGCTGGAGCTGCAGTAAAGAGCCTTCAGAGTGACAGTACGCAGGAACAGAACAACAGTAAAATTTATGGAGGGTCTAATGGCTTCTCAATTACCATAAGAGTGGAAAAACACCTTTAAAATGCTAAGTGCATCTTCTAGTGTAATACATCTGAGGATTCAGCCCTAATACTTCATTTTTACCCACATAGTTATTTTAGTCTTTGATATGTGAGGACGGAAACTTCAAAAGTCATCCCGCACAAAGCTGAGGAAACAATTGGAAAGCTGATCCATTTGCAAGGAACTGTTTGGCATGGATTAGCTACCGTGACTAACTATAAGAAGTGATAGAAAATGGGAGTGCATCTTTTTACATGGAGATAAATGTCAGAGCTGTCCTTAGAAGTGAAAGAATAATTATTGCAAGAAATAAAGCTGGAACATTTCATACAAACATGTAGATGCACAAGTGGTGAACTTGTAAAGTTGTGTGCTCATTGCAAAGCTATAGGAAGTAATAGAGCAGATCTAATTAATCTTGCTTATAAATGCACAAAAAGCCTGCACATTTACCCCCCAGCCACAGCATATGGTCTGCTCCCAGTTGTGATTTCCTCCCCCATGCTCCTGGGTACAAATGAATTTCATTCCACCCTTTGCCCCCACCCCTGCTCAGGTCCCCTAAACCAGTAATAGATGGTTTAACTCTTTCAAACAATCGTTCCAGTTGGACAGTGAGTTTGTTTTTGCTTTACATGCTGAATGGAAATTAAAGGTGAATGATATCACAAGTGATGACATCATCTTTAATGCATCCTGGAGTTTAGATTATGTATAAAACATTTCTTCAACAATTCCCCAAACTCACTGGTATCTTTCCTGGCCTCCAATTGCAATGCATTAGCCAAGAAAAGATACACTTCACATAACAGAAAGAGTTTTGGAGACCTTTGTTCTGGTGATAGCTTGTCGAGTATAAAGCCCCTACACAACAGACTGAAAACTGTGACCTGAGCTGTCCCCTGCTCCTGTCTCCCAACACAGAACTTTGATGCTGATCTTCACTTCCACACTGCATTTTCTTCCACCCTTCAGAGAGCAGCTAAATGCAAAGTTGTGGGGGATTTCCCGACTCTCTCCAGCGCTCAGAGGACTCCTGAGTGCTGTGCAAAGTGGGGGCTGGCTGTCTCCATTGCAAACTGGCAGCACATCTGCAGGGCAGCCAAGGCAGCAGAGCATCCAGCCCACTACAGGTTAGGTCAGTCAAGCAACGCCTTTCAGGGGTCCCCTGGAACATTTAACCTGAAGATGTTCTGTGTTTGTGGCATCAAAGTGTTTTCATCAAGACCTGTGCTATTTGATGTGCACGTGGTTCTCATTAGTGAGGAATGGTTTGGGCTTTATGAAGAGATTAACTTTGGTGAACTTATTCATTGGGTAAAAAACAACTTTCAGATGCAGAACTTCTGTGATCCTTGCGTGCCCAGGATGATTTTATGATATGAAATAAACCAGTTGCAAAATCAGCCTTGCTTCTTGCAGACTCTGGGAGTGAACAGCAATAAAGAGCATATTCATCAAAGGTTAGTGCTCAGAGTGAAGGAGTCCATATGGCTTTAGACCAAAAGTGGAGGGGGGAAGAGGCAAAGGAGGGGGAAGAAGGGGAAAATTTGAGGGAGGCCAAAAATTATGAGGGCTGATGAATATTTGAACAAGAGTATTGCATCGGGAGGCCCAAAGGCTATTTCAGGAGATAAGTCCAACACAAAGGAACTTTGTCAAATGCTAAAGAGAAAGAGTAGGACTCCACACATCTGGTACTATATTCACCATGCTCACTAGAGTGGCCGAAGAAGTCAGATGAGCATGAAAATTAAACAATAAAAAGTCTGAAAGTCAAAATTGGAAATATTTAATTTCAGAATATTTTATTCTTATTATTTGTGTATTTCACACAGCTATTCAGGAGCTACTAAGTATTGCATCGTTGCAAGACCTGGAACAAAATACTATAGGTAAATTTATTCCAAACAGAAAGAACTTCACTGATCTGAAAGGTTTCCCCTGCTATTCCAAAATCTTGTAATGCATACCTTGAACAAGTGTAGAGATCCTCCCATCACAGAAAAGGGAATTTAAAACTTCTCGATATTGAAGTTGAATATTTGAAGTCAAAATTAAAAATAATTATTTCATTACATAAAAAGGAAGTACACCAGCAAAATAACAGAGAAATTTCTCTTGATTCAAATTAAATATAAAAAATTATATATTTTTCTATAGGTAGAGGGGGAAAAGAGCTCAGAAAGAAATGCCCCTTGTCAGCCAAGGCTAAGGGAAAATAGAAGATGGACAGAAAAACAGACTTTACTCCTCTCTCTGTGGTCTCTATCACCCATTTTTGTGGGAGCTGCTCAGCACTCAAGGTTAATGCCTCCAAAACATTACTGGAGGTTGTGTCCAGTTTGCCAGTGGCCTGACACAAACTGGAGTGAGCGAGCAAATGGGCCAGTGTCCCCACGTGCCTGAGCCAAATACCCTACTGCAGTTTAGTTGGCATTCACACCAGACCTGCCTCTGCCCCGTATATCAGAGAGAGAAGAAAAATTGTCTAAAGTGTCAGCATCATCAAGAGATTTATGAAGGGTGAGGTTCAGTTACAGCAGATTGAATTCGTGTCTGCGTCTTATCAAATCGGGGCCAAATTATGCCACAGAGCTCAAGTTTAAGGCACATGGAACAGACAAGCCATTCATTTGCATCCAGGGCTCAAAGGAAAGGGCCAGATGTGGGAGGTAAGGTGAAGTATCATTTAACCGTAGATGTTAAATCCAGGTCTTAAAGTGTGCCAAGGGGAAAAATAAAAAAATAAAGCAAGTGAATAAACCCATCTATTGTTGTTGGTTAACTTGATTACAGCCCCACCTCAGCACGGAAGAAACCCCGGTGTGCTGCACAGCCTTTCACCCTGGCAAGGCTACCTGCATCCCTGAGCTTCCCCAAGGGGGATGTTTCATGCAACTGAAAGCCATGACACAGCTGAGCACATTTTCCCCTCACCAGCACATGCTGTGCAACTGAGGCATAGTTAAAGTTGGCAGAACTGGTGCTCAGAAAAGCTTGCAACACACTATCAGACTTCCCACAGCTTCTTTACACTTCCTCGTGGTGAAGCGGAATTGAAGTTATTCTGAAGACTGAGAAAATGTCAGTTTAAAATACTCCTGCGAGAATCTGGCACCAGTTATCTTGCTCAGTGTCTTCTCTGTAAATTAATTAGCTCTTCTACAGGCACATTTTCTATTTATAACACTTTCCTCTGTGATATTGATGCTGACTTCTTCCTGCCTAAATATTAAGATGCCATCTGTGGGTTCCCTGTTGTTTCACCCACAAGTCAAACAAACAAACCACAACAGAAAGCACTGCTATGGGTGCATTCAGGAACAGAGCTGATCGTATATTTTAAATTTGACAATATATAAATGGACAATATGCATACAGAAAAAAAGAAACTCACAACAACAACAAAAAACCTAGATAGACACACAAAATTTCACCTTCTGTGAAAAAAGCATGCTGACCTGCCATCCTCCCAGCACTGAAGGCTTCTCATGCCGTAACCACAGGGAAGTTTACATCCCCCTCAAGGGGTGGGAAGAACCCAAGGACCACCTTCAACAAAGCCCCTGGAGGAACACCCTGTGCAAGTTTCCAGCATTCTGAACCAAACTGGGGAGCAAAACAACACAGAGGAATCTTGCAATTAAAAAGAAAAAATAAAATTAACTTTCTCGTCAGGTCCAGTGGGGGAAACAATAATTCCTGTCTTTTCCACCCAGGTCTTTGCTTTCTGTTCTTCCCTCTCATACCTGCTGCAGATTTTTGCCATCCCTGAATGGGATGAAATCCTTGGAGTTGTCCAAGTTCATAGCACCCAGCCTGATGGCATTTCTTCCAATCCCTTCCTCCTGGTTCCAAGTCTCTCCTAGACCACCTATTCAGGCCTGGGATAGGATCCCATGGGAAATAGGGAGTAATCAAAGGGAAGCAGCACCATCTGGCACCTCAAGGCACTCACCAGAGAGGACAGTTTAGGTTGCCCTCCCTTGTACAGAGCATCTCTCCTTCATGTCCAGGAGGCCAGGCCAGAAATTATTCTGGTTATGAATAATTGGATGGAACACTCTGTGATCTTTTATAATTTTGGTTTAATTGTGGACAGCTTTCTACTAGATGGGATAAATAAATCCAGCAATAATAAGCTGTTCCACAGCCTGGTCAAGAAAGGTTTTGGTGGATGGATTGGAGTTTGAGCTTTTGAATTTAATTTTTTTTTTTTATTATTACACTTTAAAGATCTTAGATGCCAGGATGATTTCTCCAAACTTACAGTTTCTAATAGCACATTTGCAAAAAGGTGCTAGGAAGACATACAGGTATTTTAAGGTCTTTTTCAGCTTTCTTGCTCCCTCCCTTTCTCTTACAGGTGTTTCAGGAAGAAATCTTAAAAGACTGTGAAATGATGTTATTAATATGCACAGGGAAGCAAAAGAAGTTGTGAAAAGCCACACAATAGACTATAGCCAAGCCAGTAAACTTCACATACCCAAGACCTAACTCCACTGCTTTATTCACTGCTCTGCTTTGTCTCCTTACAAAGGCTTCAACATATTAATAAAACGCAGAATAAATATAAGTTATGGGGGAAAAATATATAGAAAATACTTTAAATGTCTGCTTTAATCCCAAGAGGTGGAGCTGCCCTCTCACAATAAATTTCTTGTAATCCCCTACAGATAAATGACATTTAAATTTACACAGAGAAAAAAAAAGAAGAAAAGCTATTCAGCTGGGAATAGGTAGCTGGTATGCTTCTGCTGGAATTGTGAAACAGCTACACAAAATTCCTGCCTCTCCTCCTCAGAGAATCTAATTTAGTGCTATCATTAGTAATACATTGAATAAGCATTTTGTTCCCTTTAAAACAAAGAATTGGACAAAAAATAAAAATATCTATCACTCACAAGAGGCTATGGGGGAGTGGGTCAGGAAAAAAGGCCAAGAAGTCTTTGGGGACAGGAAAAAGGAGTGTGAAAGGGGTGCACCTGAAAAACATATTTCTCTGCAGTGACTTGCAAACTCCAGAGAAGGAAGATCCCTGCATGATGCATCCAGGAGATTGTTGCTCAAGCAACTGCAGAGATAAGCGTTGTGCGCTGAAAAGAGCTTGAAGAAGCTATATAGGAAAAACTGTTGTCAGTCTAACAATATTTCTCTTTCTCTAGATATAGTCTGATAGAACAGGAAAACTTATTGCCTTCATGAATTCTTATCAACATTTATGGTGTCCTTATATACCATGCATTAATATTTCACACATTCAAGATGACTGAAAATGTCCCTCTACCACAGATGTTTTCAGAGATTCTTGGAAAAGTGAATTATCATAGACCGGTTACATAGCAAATAATTCTCTAGGACAGCTTTTCCTAAAGCTTCATACAGGACCCAAAGGTCTATTTCACTTCGTGTTGCATGTAACCAAAATTAAAACCCAGTGCCCAGAGTCTCAATGGTCTAAACTCAACTCTGTGAGCATTGATCAATTTTCTTCTTCACATTCTTATCACCATTTCTGATTTAGCTTTAGAGAGAGACAAAAAAATTATGCATCTTGACCAAACCCCCTTGTGCACCTTGGAGAAACAATTGTTATCCTTTACACCTGAGTGACTCTCAATACCAATTTGCAGTTATAATGAGTTTATCATCTTGGCTAACACACCACAAAGACCAGTAAATTCTTGTACCTGTTTCTTTCCTTATGAAAATGGGGTTAACAAACCTAGTTCTAGTGTTGAATAACTCCTCAATCCCTCTCTCAGGGATTACTGCCTTCACACCAGCTACAAGCAGAAAACTCCAACTTCTCCATCTGCAGCTTTCATGTTCTTCAGTAACATTTTAAACATAGATTTTTGCAAAAAATGAAGCCAATCAGTACCCTCAAAAAATCCTCAACGACTTAAAACTGCAAAATTACTAATTAAATGATTATTGAGTCTCTAAACCATCACAGTTGCAGAAGTATTGTAAGAAGAAGAAGCAATTCCTGAAAGGCTTTGAAGTTTTAGGGTTCTTTGTGTCTATAGCAAGTGCTTGGATTCCACAGTTTTGCCTGGATTTACACATTATAGTTCATCAAATTTCTGCAAGGTCAGCATAAGATGTACTTGGCCAAATGCCTAACCATTGCACATACAAACTCCAACGGCAGGAGAAAATCAAAGTGGGAAACAGTTTCAGGATTTGTTTCCCATTAATATTACAGATCTTCTCTGCTTGTGCAAGTTTTAGCAGAAAGTATTGTAATGATTAAACAAGACCAGGGTTAAAAGCAGTGAAGACTTCAGAGGGCAGGAGAGGTGAGGAGGGGGTAGAGGGGAGAGGGAAATGTGACACAAATCAAAAAACTTATGTTTGGCAGAAGGAAAAAAAAAAACCAAAAAACCAAAAAACCAACAAAAACCATGAAGGAAACACATGCAAAAAAACACCTACTTGATACAAAAACATGTTATGTGCTGGAGGGGTTTATGTCTTCTATTTACACAAATAAGGGATGCAGTAGAAAGCAGGGGGAAATTAAATGCCAAATTCCTCTCTAGTCTCAGAGTGAAATGAAGTTGGTAACCTGACTCTCAGAATGGACATACCAGAGATACTTACTGATGTTAAGCTTGTCTTATCATTTTAAGGACTCTTTCTAGGGAAAACAGTTTCATCATGAGAACAGACCCAGAAACTACTTACAAGTCTTTCTCCTTTCTCAATGATGGATTACCAGCCAAGCCAAGCCTCAGCTTGGTGTTTGTCTAGCACAACATCAAAAAGGAATGAGCAACCATCAGGTGTCCTAGAAGTCCTTGGTTACAAAATTGGGAATGCACTAAGCACAAATAAGAGGGAAAAGATGGATCTGAGCAAGTATTCTTTTGACATCTATGCTAAAGGGTCTTCCAGAAACAGTTTATATCCAGGCAACTAGTCTTACCAAAGCCTGTAGCTTCCTAATCAAATTAGAAAGATTGAGTCATTAGGGTCAAGTGACCAGCCACAGGATGATTAAAGACAGTAATCAAGAAATCGAAACTAATTAGTACCTAAGCCTATTAAAATGGCTTAGAAATAAATTACTTCTACATGAATTTATGTCCAGAGGTTCAATTTTGAAAAGTAATAGAAGTTTCAGAAATGGGTAGACACAAAGAGGAAAGTCCACAGAAATTTACTGGGATGCAGAAGAGTGTAGAAAAGGAGAGTGCATGACTCCAAGTCAGCACTTTCAGGTGAATAAGCTGATTTTGAAGGGTCAAGTGTCACAGGGCTTGAGCAGTCTTGCTTGGATTCTATGGTTAGCTCATCTGCATAGGAGCAAGATACATCTTCAAATACCCAACTTCAGGAAATCTTGCTCCTAAAGGTAACAGCAATAAAAGTAATTGTTTTCAGAAGCTCTGAATGAGAGGAAATTAGAGAACAAGAAATCTCTACCAATTGGGAGAAAACCTCAAAGTCTGGAATTTTGATTTACGTGAACACCCAGAAGCTGAGATATCCTCTTGGGCTTACACAGAACTGGATGATGTGCCACCAAGATTTCCAGCCTTTACTAATGGAAATCCTACAAATGCAACCCTTAATTGTGACATTTCAGTATTTTTATATTTACTCTCCATTAAATCCAAGAAATGGAAATGAGCATAAAAATTAGGAGTTATGGAGAGCAGCAAAACTTCATCCAACTTTATTGTCATGTTCAATTCTGATTTCACGTAACAGAATAATTTTGACCTATTTTTATTAGTGTCACAAATTCAAAGAGATTTATGCACTCACTATATGTGTAATGCATGTGCATGGACAAAGTGCTTTTGGAGACAACACCAATTGAAACTGTGAAATTAAGCACGTTACTCTTTCCATACCCGAGGTTTTCTTGCTAACCCAGTCTCTGTTGCAATCTGTCAATACATTTTAGGAAACACATTTTGTTGCATCTCAGACCTTACTTCAAAGTAAGTTAAAGATTTTTCTCATGGGAGCAAGTAACACAACACCATGCATAACTAACTATCTGCATAATAAAGAGTAACAATATAGCAAGTATTCTTTAAGTTCAAAATTAATGGTTTGATAATTATAGTTTAAAAAAAGCAGAGTTGATCCTTTTTTTCTTTTTATCTTTTGACCATAGCTATTCTACTCCAATCCTTCGCATTTTCATAGTTTCTTTGGCTGCAGCATCATTCTGGTTTGTAGGAAAAGGAGTTTGCTCTCCTATTCCATAATAGCTACATAATAATGTACATAATAATATTACATAATAACTACACAACAACTACTACCTCCTACAAGAAAGCAAACAACCTCTTCTGATGCAGCAAGGGGCTAACTCTTAAGATTAATTATCCTGCTTTTCTTTCCCTTTGGAAGGTTTGCCAAAAGAGGCTTATAAATAAAAGTGAAAGTAGCATCTTCACTGGAAGAGAGAGCAAAGGTGTTTCCACTCACTGTGCAAGCAGAACCTACTCCAAGTGAAGCTGTGTCAAGAATCTTGCTTATTTGAATTCCCCCTAAGCTATGGCCACCTTTTCTTCTTGTAAAGCCAGCCAAGGCTGGTTGTGCGTGTTTTGTTTGTTGTTTTAGGTTTTCCTGCCTTTTTTTTTTTTTAATAAGGCAGTCTGTTACAATCAGTCTTAGACTACCATTTCATCAACTCGAACATAGCTGATGGTGTCTGGGATGCTAGAACTGTAGTCCTCTATTAGACATAGTTAGGCATAGTGATTTCAACTCAATGATCTTATTTTTAAAAAACAGGCTACTTCTCATGGAAGGCTGTATTTTACTTTAATTTTAAAGCGTACACTTGAAAACTCTGATGCAGTAAAATATGTCACAAAGAGGCTCCGTGGCACCCAGCAGGAAGCAGAATTGTAGACCTTATCCCCCATCACCACACTGTCCTTTAGGAAGTTAAGCAACAGTCACTTATTTTAGTTTTCAAGTGAACAAAAAATTAGGTTTCTTTTCCAGCTTCTCTCCTTTCTTTCCTTCTTACACCACTCCTTACTACTTTTCGTATGCTCAACCAGTTCTTGCCTGGGCTTCTTCACTAGCTCTCTATGCCTTCTCTATCCTGTCTTCCCCCTACAAAATCACATCAATTGTTTCAGAGCTGTGGCTGCAGCAGTTATCTCCTTATCTCTCTGATGGCCCTCCTCCAGTCACTGACTTGTTCTGGAGCAAATGCCAAGGCTCGGTACAAAAGGAACTGTCTGGTGCACATTAAATGAGCTTAGATATCAAAAATTGGTTTTCAGCTGTAGTAGACTGATCTAGCCTCAAAAGTGTAAAGCTAAGTGAATTCGGGCTGCAGAGTTGATTTAAAACCTGCAGGGGATTGCATCTTCCCCACTGCCTGAAGTGAGCACCCCAAGGAAGCTCAGCTCCTTTTCCCAAGGCACATGGGAGAAAGCAGCTCCAGCTTTGGTTGGGGTAAGGGGAGGAGAACATCTGGACTGAGGGACAGGGAGGCACCTCTGTCACCTGCTGACATCTTCAATAGATCAAGGCACCCTGAATCCACTTTCGTAGGTGCCTGTGCACCTTGACATGGGCAACGCTCAGGTCAGTGGTGTTAAATACTGACATCACTTCAAATTTGTGCCAGTAAGAGGCATTTCTACAAGCACACCACGAAGCACGCAGGAGAGCGTGCAACTCTGCCTGCTGTCTGACACAGAAAAGAGTTAACGATAAAAATTACATGCATAGCACATTTCTCACCATTACATGAGATAAGCAGCATGTCTGGCAGTAATTCAGTTTGAGCCTGTTCTCTTTCTAAATGTGTGTGTTTCTTGAGGTTTGGCTACCAAATGTTGTGCTCTAATTATCATAGCTTCCTGGTGTTCTCTAGCCCCTGAGAGATATGCTCACTGGGTGTATTGTGCTTTTTGCAGCAGTAGCAGCTGTCGATAGTCACCTGGATGCGTTCATCAGGGTAGAGCTTCTTAACACTATTTCAATCATTGATGCAGGAAAATCAGTGGTAAGCAATCCCAAATCTCTCCTCTACTTCTCACTTACATTAAGCCTTCAGTCATTTTGAAGGTTACTGTGCTGTAGTCTTACTGATGTAAGTCAATTGCTTGTTAGCAATAGAAACGTTAATTTGGCTCTACTATAAAATAAACCCAATCCTAACAAAAAAAAAAAAAAAAATTAAAATAAAAATCACATTAAACTAGTTACAGCAAATTTCCCAGGTAATGAAGGTATGGTCCTTCATTTCCACCTCTATCATTAGTTACAGATGTTGAATTTTAAAATATTTTTCCATGATCATGGACTGTACGCCCTGGGAAAACAAATATCTGGGGGAGGGAGAGGAATTTGCTGAGGAACATTTCTCTAACAGTAGTTTTTTCATCCCCTGATTTACAAGCCACTGATTTACAAGCTGTGAATGAATAGTAGCCTTCAACAACAGGAAGCCATGCCATTGAGAAACCCTATAGCGTCAGGTGGAGCCTGGAGACAAGCCTGTCTGCTAGCAGGGAAATTCACTCCAGGAGCCCCCTGTAATCAGAGCTGTTAGCCAGAAGGAAATGTCTTCAGTACTCTTACATGGCTCTTAATCAGATACTGACAGAGTCCCTTTGATCAATGCATTTTCAAAACGAGGGGAACTGCAGTTTGCAGGATGTCTACACAGATTTCACAGCCAGTTCCCCATGTGCACAGGCAGAGGAATTACTCTGACTTCACCCTCGCCTCTCCTTTTCTTTTGCTGCCTCAGAAATTAGCAGCAGAGCACCACGGATCCTTAAGAGCTTTGCTGGTCCCTTGCATGCAGCAGGGAGACTGAGATACCCTTGGGTATCTCAGAGCAGCTAACTGCCCTGGGGATGGGGCAGAAGGAGACAACACACTTGATCAGCTATTTCTGAGGGGGCCAGACTCATGGGCAGCCAAGGCTGGCTCAGACTGCAACAGTGCCCCATATCATGGTCTAAATTGCAGTGTAAGGCAAGTAGTACTGAAGATTAAGGCCCTATATCCTGGAAAACTACCCCAGAAGGAATTACCCAAATCAAATACTAAGCATTAGGTATGTAAAAACTTGCAGAAGAGTATTGCATCAGTTTCTCCCAGAAGTGTATCTCATGCTACAGCATTTGGTAAGAGGAGAAGCAAAGTGAGGCAGCACTCAGCATTCCCTGCCCATCTCACTGCAGGGGATTTCTCCAACATGAAAGCTGGCACACCCCAGCACTAATTTGTTCAGCTGCAGGAGTAATTTGGGAAACCAAAAGGGCTTGTGTGCTTTTATTGCTTGAGGAAAGGGCCTCTGTTTCTAATAAGCTGAAGACCACAACAAGAGGTTCCATGCATTACAGAAGTTGGAGAGGGAAAGGAGACTGAGGGCTGCGGGGTGTGGGGGGGAGGGGGATAGATGGTTTTAGGTCCCATTCCACTGAAAAAACATGCCGTAAGCAGAAGGATCATCAGGAAAACCAGGAATATATTAATCAGGCAGTCATTCCTCATCCTCTTACATCACCTGGTTGTACCCTAGTGCAGCAGGGGTCCAGAGCAGTGGGTGATCATACATAGCATATGCAGTGAACTGTGCAGCACATATGGTATATACATTGTAGAAACATAAGATAAAAGCTCACCTGCTGTTCTGTGGCTTTCTTAATAGAGTGTCTATGCACCATCGGGTGAATTAAGAGTAGAGTAGCAGCTTTAACTCTGGATTTCCTCACCTCTGTGTTAGAATGCTTTGCTTGTTTAAAAATTTAAGTAATTATTAAGTCATTGAGGAAATGAAGGAAATGCAGAATGTGATGTTAAGACAGAGTGTAATTTATATGGAGCAAATGAGTCTTCTCAATTTTATTCAGTCTCATTACATAGTAAAAGATACCCCACAACACAAAACACATTTAGGAGATCTATTTCATAGCAGATGCACTCCATAATAACAATAATTAAATACATTTAAAAAACCCATAAACAACTAAAAAATATGAAAGAATACTGACACTGTTGTTTACAAATACATCAAAACTAGCACTCAAATGCCCTAAAAGGCTGCACAGCTTCAACAAATCAGAGAATAAAATACTAGAACACCTGAAAAATAGATGGTGGGTCATTTGGATTTTGATACTGCACCTCTATGCAATGTATGCAAACTGCATTGGACATACAATCAGTTTGGTTATTGGCAGCCCACAGGAAACCCACAGCATTCTGTGACCAACATCCCACCTTGAGGTTACTGCTTGCTCCTTTCTCCTCTGACCGTAGATGGAGGGAGACAAGAAAAAGTGCTATAACAAAGATTCATCCCACATAGTTTTTGGTGCCCCAGCTAAGAAAGCAGTTCATCAAAAATCAGCAGTAGACCCATAACATGATCTGGACCATATGTGAAATTTGAGATTCCACTGATTCTTATTTTTTGGTGTTTTTGTGGGCTTACCACCACCTATATGCTATACAAGGCATATCACACGATCCTGGTTTTCTGCTAAATAAAAATTGTTTTTTCTCTCATTCATAAAGTTGACTTATCATGGATCCACAAGATGTTGCTTGTAGTAAGAAGGACCTACTAACTAATGGTTTCTTTCCCTAAGGCTAATTCTGCCATCCATCTACTGTAAGCTTTTAAAACAGAAATTCTCAGAAACAGCTCTCTACTGTTTCATGCATTATTCCATGATACTCAAAGAACATCAGACTGTAAGAACAGTTATCTTTCGATGCTTTTTTTTTATTCTTCAGTAAAGAATTTTTATACTTATTCTCAAGTATCATCAGAAAAAAAGAAGTGGTTTATGAGATTATAACACATAAAGTAATTCTGTCCTTAAATCTGTATATATTTCACATGCTCTCAGTCATCCATACATTGATTCTGTTAAAGAGGAAAAATAAACCAACCAAACAAAAGAAAAACAAAACAAAAACTAAACAAAACACAAAACAACCACAAAACCAAACCAATGAAAAATGGCAGGATGGGATCAAGACATTGATCGAGGAAAACTGAGACCAACGCAACAAAAAACTGCACCAACAGAATGGATAATCTTTGCTCCCTTTGGCCATTATATGGAATCTTTTACTTCAGCAAAAGCTTTTGCAGCATGGAAGGAACCAACCCAAGTGCTGAAAGGGGAGCTTTTATGAAAGTCTTTAAGCAGCTGGGTTCTTCCTTGTTAACCAAAGACACCTGATGCAAACGGAACAAAAAAGAGGATAACATTAATGAGCCCTATTATGGCTTCAGTGAGTTTGGTTAGTCTTGAGCTTTGTGCCTGTCCTGACAGAGCTCAAGTGTCTTGAGAAGACAGCAAAGCACTGAAGTGGAAATCCTTCCTAGCTGTTGTGTGATGGACGTCAAACCTTAGGAAGTTGTTGTCCTTGTGGATGTTTATACATACACATTTTTTTTTTAAAGCAAAACATAAATAAACATACAAAACCACGGTGTAAGCCTAAATACAAGGGCAACCTTGTGTGCTAGCCCATAGATTGAAAGCAGATGTAGGACTTTGTAATTAGGCCTGATTCAAGCTGCATGAGGTGCATAAAGCAGTTGTTTTTTAAATGATGGGAGGGACTAGGATAATATAAACACAATTTGTCTTTTTGCTGCACATGGCAACAGATTAAAGAAAATAGAAGCAAATTAATCACAGGACAAAAAAAAAAAGAAAAAAAATCTTCAGGGAGGGCACTTACACACTGCCATCCTTCAAAACTGAAATGTTTAAAGGTTGCACTTTCAGAGCTTGTATTTGCATCATGCTGACCTGCAACCTGATCAAAAGGCTCAACTCATTTAGGAAGTTCTATATTTATCAAACACATGTCCCTAAAAATGCATAATTAAAGTGATTGTGAATTCATCAGGAAGAGATTACTGATAGCTGACTGATTTGGCCAGTGAGACTCCTGCTTTGTAGCATTTGCATCAAGACCTTGTGCTTGGGAAGGACTGGCTGCTAGCAAAACTTCTTCCAGATGAATGGCACCAGCTCAAAAGATGCTTGGGAGGGGTCACTGTACATGTATCGTATAATTTCATAAAAGTTTCTCTTGGTTTTGGCTTTGCAAAGGACTGAAACACTTCCCACACTTTTCCCAAAGAATTGAAGTGTGACTGCATATCTACAGTACACAGCACTCACAGGTTGCTCCAATACCCTTTCAAGGTACATTAGATCCTCTCAATGTTGAAACTAATTATTGAGACTCCAACATCCCCATCTGAAGGTGAAACTTCTTTATCTCAGTGCAGCCTACTAAACTCTATCAATCACACACAGTACACAAACATTTTATGCAACTTAATTAACATGTTACATTAAACACTGAAGTTACGTAGGCTACAAATCTATTACTTACAGTATTATCACACAGATGAAAAAGACCCAATTTTTTTGAGAAAGAAGGTCTGCTATTTATTATGGCTTGAAGCTACATTGAGGGCATCAGAATTATAAATATTCACTATTCTTAATCTTTGTCTACTGTTTTTCATCACATACCTCAAAACATTGCCATTATATGGAAACAGGATTTTAGTCAAATTATTCTATAAGCCAAAGCATCACAAAAGACCTACACTCCTCTAGGATTAAACACATTAATTCCTACATACACATCTACTTTGGTAATAGCATTATTATAACCTCTTTGTCTCTAATTTTGCCCCTACCCAGTATGCAAAAAACAGACTAGAATAGGCCCAGTTATGCCACATCACACAGCCACTAGGGATGCAAACATGGGATTTCAGGTTTTTACACCAAACTCCAGCTGAGAAGGAAAGAAGGCCTCAAACCCTACTCAGTACAGCAGCTTTGTACCACCAGGGCTCAGCTCCAAAATTTTCCACCAATTTTTTGTGCAGGCAAGTCACTAAGGAACGCTTTGTCCTAATCAGGCCTTGCAAGAAGTTTAGAAAATGGAATACAGGTATTTAAAGTAATTTCAAGGGTATACAAATGTTGTTTAGCTAATAATGTTCTCAGCATCCTGCACCATGAAACTGCACAGGGAATCTTGCTGTGGCCACAGACACAGAGTTTAGACAAAATGAAAAAAGGCTGAAAGAGCCCCCTATCTAAAGCTGGTTTTCCTGGAACACCAGTAGTAATTATTCTTGCTGACATGGCTTAGGGTTGGGTTTTGGTTATTTAGGGTTTTTTCTCTTTGTTGGTTGGGTTTTTTTTTTTAAAGAGTTTGGTTTCTAGGGGTTTTTTGCTTAATGTTGTAGCATTTAATTGAGGAGTATTTTTTTTCCTTTTGTTGCTACATTTAGGACATTTAGGACACCCTGCAAAGGGTGAGGTGATGTTATGTTTTTCAGGTCTCAGAAATTCACATTCCATTAAAAAAGAAAAAAAAAAAAACAAAACCAAAACAAACCCACAACAGCTCCACTGCCATTCCATTAGAATTTTAAAACAGGAAAATGAGACAAATATCTCCATTTCCAATAATTAGAGGTTTGAATACACTTCAAAACATCACTGACTAGTACGGCTTTAGCCTTAAGCAGTAGAGTACAGGTCAGCAAAAATAAACCATGCAGAAGGACTTTTTTCAGGTGGTTTCCTTGGGTGAAGGTGATGTGAGCAAGCAGAATGTGGCTGTCTGACCTGGAGAGGCTCCTTCCACAGTCCTCATCAACCACTGACTGGCTTTGGCTTCTGAGCTACTTACAGATGGATTCACAGAAAGCCTACATGTAGCACTGCTCACAGCAGAATATAGCTTTGCACCAGGGTTGTTTTACCCAGGGTTTAGGGTTCTTTACTTTGATCATGAAGCCTGAGGAAGCAGAGGCAGTAAAAGCAAAGAACTAAACCCACCACAGTACTAAGGACTTTGTGTTCCCCACAGGAAAAGGGGTTACTGCAGCCTCAGAGGCAGCAAAGTCAAAAGCACAAGCTGATACAAAAAACCATCCAGGAAATCAAAGTCAGAGAGGTTGGGGAAAATAAAAGGAAAAAAAAAATAAAGGAAGTTGTTTATTTAGAACACAGTGACATTAAATTCCAATTTAAAGGCAATTCAGGAATCACAGCAACCATTTCAAATCAGTCAGCCTAGTGGTTTATGAAAACAACATGAACCCTCTCTCAAAGCAGGGATCCTCCCTATCCCTCTCCCCCAAACACACCCTTGGGACCCTGCAGCCCTAGAATGACTGTTTTAAAGGCTGTTTAGTGCCTTGTGTCACCTTTGAGAGCCTGTGCTCTCCAGTCAGAGGAACCCCTGTAACTACAGTGGGGAGATCCCTTTCCTGGCAAGGAGAGTGTGGCCCTCCCAGGTATGACAAGGAAAGGATGGTCACACTCCAAGGCCAGATACAGGAATGGACAATTTATTAAGATGGTGCCAGGTTTATATATGGTAGGGAACATTCTAGAAGGGCGTGAGTCAGAGAGAAGCATGCTAAGTAAGGAGACAAACTTCCCAAGTAGGGAAAACAAGGGCAGGCTCTAAACATACAAGGGAACACTGCAATGCAGCCCCCACAAACCAATCAGGGGCAGGGAAGGGAGGAAAAAGGGAAAAAGAAGAAAATTCCATCAAGGGTATTACAGTCCATGGGGATTGTACAGAACCACTGAACTCAGGACATAAAAACAGCTCATATGCTCTGCAACAGTCCTTTATGCTCAATCCTTGTTAAATTTGCTGTGTTCCAGAGGCTGTGGGGCCAAGTTGTCTCTCCAGTCCTGGTAGCTCCTTTCTCCCACATCTCCCCCGTTTTCATTCTCTAAGATTGGATATGCTTCAAGCAGGCTGTTAGAGATGCTCTTTCGAAGGCAGGTCACCAAACGAGGAACTGTTAACAGGACACTTACAACAAGCAGCAAACCAAGAAGGAGGATAAACATTTTGAGCCCTGTAGATAATCCATCAAGGGGGAGCCAATCAAAGAGGTGCTGGAATCCAGAGTTATCCTGTATGTGCAATTGGCCAACCGTGTCTTTTAATTTCTGGATTGTGGCATATATTGACTGAGAGTGGTCACTAAAATTAAGGCAACTAACTTGAGAGGTACAGTCAGGTTGGAAAGTAAATTGGTTCTTTTTATAGGTTTCTCCAAATTCCTTTTCCATCAAAGTATGTTTTCTGGCCAGAGCAGGGAAATGACATTTAACCCATTTGTGGGCCGATGTTAATCTGTAAGATGGCACTGTTTTAGAGGGTGTGAAAATGCAAAGTTTCCCAAAGGTGCAAGGCCCTCCAACTGCACCCCTGGGTATTTCTTTCCACACCCTATACCCACAAATTAAAAATACCTGCTCTGGCAGAATCACCGTCAGTGGAGGGGATCTTATTTTTACAAGAGATTCTGCACTACTATTACACCAGAATCCTTCACTCCCATATGCCCCTTCAGAGGTAACATCAAAGGTCATGGTTGCTCGTTTTTCAGGTCTATCAAAGTTAAAACAAAGAGCTGCTGGTAGAGTTCCTAAAATTTCCAGTTCTTGGGGGTCTCGATTGCTGTACATAAGTTCCTTATGAGGCAGTGGGAGAGGTTTACCCGGAACATAACAATTTGCTATGGGGTTTTTCGCAGCATTTACACTTGGGCACCAAGATGCATATTGTAGAATGAAAATAAGCCAATCACTAACAGACCATGGGAGACCCACTGAACATGACTTGAAGGGGTTTTCTGGCTCATTGATGGACAAACATAAAGAATCCAGTCTGACAGATTTAGGTAAAGTGGTCCAAACATTCCTTGCATCTGTTACCCATGGTGGTAGTGGTGTAGCTGTGCCCTCTTTCCATGTGACTCCATACAGGATGGCTGCTGCAATGACGTAGCCTTTGCAGGTGGCACCCACCGAGATGATATCCATTTGGGACCTGTTTCTGTCAAGACACAAGCATATCCCTTTGCCAAGGCTATTGGAGAGATCCACCCATTTTCCCCATCATTACATCTTGATATATCACCTTAGCTTTTGAGATATCTGGATTTACATTATTTTGAAAATGTCTTCGGACTGGTGACAAATCTTTCTCTAACCTATTTAAAAAATTCAAAACATAAAGAGCCTTAACTGTTCTTGGAGGGATAAACCCATACTCCTCCTTTTTTGTTTTCAAAGCATTTTCTTCAATGTCTTATTTGCCCTTTCAATCATTGTTCAGCTGGAGAGTGGGGGATTCCTGTTATATGTTGAATTCCCCATAAATTAAAGAATTCTTGTGTAGCCTTTGCAACATAAGCCAGTCCATTATCCATCTTTATCTCTTTCGGAACTCCCATGGTGGCAAAAGCAGTGAAAAAATGCTTCCTCACATCCTTGCTTTTTTTCCTTGGGATGTGCTGTTGCCACCATGAAGCCTGAGAAGGTATCTAGTGAAACATGGACATATTTTAATTTCCCAAAACGTGAACGATGGATTATGCCAGACTGCTACAGTTGCAGGTATTGTAAACCTCTGAGATTCACTCCTTCTGACGGTAAAGGAGCAATCTGCTGACAAGCTGAACAACTACATAAAATGGCCCATGCTCGGCTATGCATGATGTCAAAAGGTTTTCAAAAAGCATTGGCCTCTTGGTCAAAAAATTGATGAGATTATGGGGTCTGCTCAAACTTAATGAGTACAACAGCAGTACTGGCTAATAGATCTGCTTGTCTATTTTCCTCTACAACTGGACCAGGCAATGTTGTATGAGACCTTACATGCATAGTGAAAAATGTATGTTGCCTACTATTGATTTTGTGTAGCAACCATTTAAATAGTTGCATCAAAAGCTCTTCTCTAGGTCCTTCAGATAAGCATTTTCCATTCTTTTCACTACACCTGCTACATAACTGGAGTTGGAGACAATATTCAAGGGTTCAGGAAACAGTTGAAATGCACCAATAAGACCAGATAATTCTACAATTTGAGAGGAACCAGTAACTGTATGAAAACCAGATTTCCATTGCTCTTGCTCCTTCCAAACCACTACCTGTTTTCCCTGACCCATCTGTAAAGACAGCGTAGACCTTATGTAGAGGAACCAGGGAGCAATTAGATGAAGCTGTAATTTGGACTGAGGTTAAAAACTGTAAAAATGGAGTGTTGGGAAGGTGAATGGACAAACAACCTGCAAAAATCAGCAATAGAAACTTGGGAATCAAGACAATAATTATTCAATTGCTGTTCAATAAACGTTCAAGAGATAATGGCAAATAAATAACATGGGGATCTAATCCTACCAACTTCCAGCACCTTCTTCCTTTGGACCATGCCTTAGAAAAACATTTCTGGGAGAGTAACAATGATCTTGGGAAACTGATGACTTAAGAAGACCCACTCTCAAGCGTTGAATCCCTTGTCCTTATCAAATAATTGACCTATTATGCCATAAGTCTGCATAGGACCCTTAATAACTACCAACAGAGGAGGAAGGTTTTCTATTTTCCTACCTGTTTGGCAAAGGGATATCCTACGTTCAATTTTTGATAGAATTTGTTTCACTTCACTTGTTAGCTTCCTGGGTGATATGAGATCTGCATTTCCTTTTAAGAGTTTAAAAAGTGGATGGAGCTCATCCATGGTGAGCCCCAAAACTGGTCAGATGCAATTTATAGTTCCCAACAGCGATGGAAGATCATGTAATGTGTTAACTCAAGCAGACAGCTTAACACACTGGGATTGAACAGTGGATTCTGTGATTTTCTACCCTAGGTACTTCCATGGGGGGCTGATTTGCACAGGAATCACCGCAACCATTTCAAGTCTGTCAGCCTAGTGGTTTATGAAAACAACATGAACCCTCTCTCAAAGCAGGGATCCTCCCCATCCTCTCCCCCAAACACACACACTCAGGACCATGCAGCCCTAAAATGACTGTTTTAAAGGACATTTAGTGCCCTGTGTCACCTTTGAGAGCCTGTGCTCTCCAGCCAGAGGAACCCCTGTAACTATAGTGGGGAGATCCCTTTCGTGGCAAGGCAAGCCCAAGCAGGGAATCATCTTCTCCATGATTTCATAGCTGCCTCCTCACCACCTCCAACAACAACCCTGGCCACACTGGCAGAGCTCAGTACCCCTACTCAGTATAACAATACCAGGGTCATAAAGGCAGACAGTCATTTTCTTTCTGCTCTTCAGAGAAGAAAATAAGGAATGGGAAAAAGGATTCAGTGTCCCAGGTTTTGTTTCAATAACTTGTTTCCATGTTGTTGACACTTCACTATCTAAAAAAAAAAAAAACCCAAAAAAACTAAACAAACACAAAAAACAAAGCAGCCTTCAATTGCAGCAATGCACAAGTACTTCTTTTACTGAGTGTAGCGTGGTTATAAGGTGTCTAAAGTTAAGCTGAACAAATTTCTAAACTATAGGAGCTTTCTTCCATATTCAAACACAAATTGGTGTTTTTCCAATGTGTATTTCTAGCTTTCTGTCTCATGAAGTAGCTCCAGTCTGAGGAGCCAGTGCCACCAGAAAGCTAGGATTAACTCCAGAAGATGTTACTATGCAGAAATCTTCTCAGAAAGCTGGAAACTCTGCAGATAACAAGCCAATACCAACAGAGTCCAAATGAATCAAAGGAGTTTCAAAATACATCTTCAAGAAGTTCAGAAGTGTCTGCTCTCAGTGAATGTAGCTCTAGCACATAGATAGGCCTTTTCTCTAATAAATGGTTAATTAATAATTTCATACCTAACATTATTTTTTGTCTCTGATAAGTTACATTCACTGAATTGTAAAGAAAGTTACCCTTAAGCTCCCCTTTCCCTCTCAGGGTGCCTGCTGTTCTCTTGATGTTTCAACAAGAACACAAGCAGTGGCAGACAAATAGGTACCCCCTCTCGTCCTTCAACCACATGCCCTTGGCAGAGGGAGATGTAAACCTTAAGCTTTAGGAGTCTAAAGACCTTTATTGCTCTCAGGTATTTCTCCTCCCCAGGATCAATTCCTACTGCAACCAGTCAATGGCCAGATTCAAAGATCAGTTGGATCATCTTTCAAGAGATAAAAGCACACTAGAAAAAACCATTTCTCTTCACAGAGCAAACCTGTAAGGTCTATAAGTTAAACATGGTAGCAGCTCTCAGGTAGTCCTTCAGTGTTATCTAAATAAGCAAAGTAATTCACACACATCCCCAGATGACTGCTGTATTGAGTTTTTAGGTTTTCTTTAGATCAAAACCATCCTGTTCTCATAGAGCACATCTCAGGGGGAAAAAACCACAAATCTTATATGAGGACTTTGGATACACAGCTGTTTCTATCAAACCATGTTTGAGATTTTATCCTCTTTTTCCTTTACCCAGTCCCAACAGCACTGCTCACAGCAAAAGCACTGCCAGTATCCCTTGCACTGAAGGCTTATTTGCTCTTAATAGAAAAGCTCTGCCCCACTGCCCATTCACCTGAAGGCCAGGTAGATTATTCTCCATTAGCTGAGTTTTCTCTGTCAGAATTAAAATATTTCAGGACTTGGTCAATTTATGAAAATTATTTTGATCCAAACAAGTTTACCATGCCAAGACACTGCAAGTGTAAAATTCAAGGAGCTCTCCTTGCCTGGGAATCCAAGATGTTTTAAGGCACGTGTTTGCAAACTGCTTTCTATCCTCAAATATATAAATCTACAGTATTTTCACATTATGTTCGCTCTACTACCAATGTAATGAACTCTTCATAAGGTTCATTGTGACACCTTAAAATGGCCCATGCCACAAGGCAGTTCAAATCTCAATCAACACATTCTTAGCAATTATTTCTGCTCAATAAAGAATTAATCTGTTGGTCTGTGTGGTTGTTCAGTGGAAGCCCTGATAGACTTAGGACACATGAAAGAATAGGAAAAGGTGACCCAGATGAATTGTCAACTTTTGATCCCTCTCTAGCCCTCATTAAATAAAAGCAACCAAGCCTTTGGGCAGATAACCCCCTTCCCTCCCCTCCCCAACCATAGATCCCTTCCATTATTACTATATAGGATTAACTAAGATTTACTACATAACAAAAAAACATAAAAGGTGGGATAAACAGTGGCATCAACTTTGTGTAGATCTCCCTATAACAAATGATTTTTTTTGTCCCCACCACCACCCTAATTTTATTAATTTACGTAAACAAAAGTTTCACTGCATTTACAGAGGCAAAGGAATAAAAGTGGTTTCATCTTAGAAAGTGCCATAGGAGATATTTCAAGCTGCTTCCAGCACCACATTCCCACCAGTGAACAGTTTCCTGGGTGCTCCATGAGCTACTACAGTCCCTTTTCTACTCCAAAGAAAAAACTCCCATACAACACATCCAAACCCAACACAGTGGCACGTTCCCCTTTGCTGGGAACACTTCAAGACACACAGTAAAGACGGTTTCACATTTCTGCTTCATTCAGAGTTAATAAAAGGCTGAGCAGTCATGGATGAAGATGTGTTGCTGAAACTCACAGAAATGTAAAACGTTTTCAAATTGAAACTGTTGGCCTTTAAGTGGCTGTAGATAATAGCTGAGCTGCAGCCATGCTGCTTTTAATTTAACAGCACCGAGTGACAAATAGCATGACATGGAGAGAAATGGCCTCCCTGCAGAGTCCTGCTCTTTTCCAAGTTTTTAGTGTGCTTGCTAATCAAATGTGAAAATAAGCATACTGTAAAAACAGCACCTTTTAGTTTATGAAGGGACTCGAACTAAAGCCTCATAGACTTCTCAGACAGTTGAGCTAGAAAGGTTTTCCATTTGGAAATTATCTTTTTGCTGTAAAATTCTCTTTCACCTTTCCTGTTTATCAGAAGACCAAACATGAGAGTATAAAGAAGGGATTTTTGGAAGTCTTTAGCAATCTAGCACAGCCAAAAATGCTACATGAACTACAGGTGTAAAGTTCCTCAACTCTATGAAGGTAGCCCTCTCTAAGTCCAGTATTCCTTTCAAGACTTGTTTTCCTCAGCTATTCTCTTGCTGACCACCCAATCCCATAAGATTTGCCCTCAACCTCCTATTTCTGCCATGTTTTATCATCAGTCTGGTGACAAAAACTGTGCCCTCCTACTTTTGACCCAGCTCCAAGCTTAAGATCAAGATCCCCATTTTTTAGCCTTTACCATCTGCTGACTTTTGGCTTGAAAATTAACCATTCATATCATCATACTGTCCTACAACTCAAATGTTGTATGAATTCAATCTCTAAATATGAGTAGTATTAACAACAACGACTATGAAACAAGACATTAAACAGTTACTTCAACAGAGTAAAGGATGGCATGTAGGAGATAGCAACTTCTGTCTCAATCCTCTCAGTAGAAGGCTTATTCAGGCATCAAAATATGATGTAAATTAGCTTTGAAACTTGATTACAGCAGAGCAATTTTGGCATATCCCAAAAGATTCAGCCTGTATTAGATTGTGCTGATGCAGTCAAACCTGGAATTTTATCAGTAAGTGATTTGAGTTAAAGTTGTGTCTGTAAAGAAGCAAGTGGTGTACCTTTGCTTCTCCATAACAGAGCTGGGCTCTTTAATTTGGTGAGAGGGATCAGTGTAGCTGCTGTGCTAGAAAAAGCCTTGCAGAGCTTCAAGTGCAGCACGCCCTTCTCTTACACTACCAGGGCAGGAGCCCAAAGCATCCCCTGTCCAGAGGAGATGCCACACCTGCCCCACCCCTTCCAGGAGGAGGGAACAACACAGAGTGATCCCCAACACACAGGGGTACACAGGTGCCACAGTAGGACAGCCAGAACAGTATTCATCACCCTGCTCTACTAAACATTGCCTTTGGCCACACACAGGATCCTAAGGTATGATAAATTATACTGTCTTGGAGGACGACATGCAGCTCTTTGTCTCCAAGTATTTCCCTGTTGGGCAAAGGGTAAGTCAAAGCTCTGATTTATGTGAGGCTACAGCCACTGTTTCACTTCATAAGGTGGTTTTCAGTGTGTGTTTTAGACTTGGTGCTCATATCCTGTGCACAGGACAAGCACAAAGGTGATGAAGTTCAAAGGAGCATAAAGGACTTGTGCTCATTTGTCATACAGTGACAGCAGAGCTTGGGCACTTGATTCTGCACAACTTTCAGTCTGTTACTTCATAAGTAGCTAGGAAGGCTGTGTACCTAAGTTTAATATGCAACAATACCAAAGAAAAGGTGGAGACAGAGTTGGAATAAGTATGACAACTCAACTGAAAAATTCAAGGAGCCACTGGTACTTTTCACTTTGATTTGCCCAGGAAAAAGAGCATACAGATTTAAATAACTGAATTTGCACAATTCACACCAAAGGAAACGCCATCTCTTCAATGGCAAAGGCTCAGCAGTGTTTGTCCAGAATCACAGGTACACAAAGGTGACATGGACACAGACCAGACCTGGCATGTTCTAGGATGTGTCTCTGACAATATTGTAATTGCTGGAGCGAAGCCTCATCATCCCACTGATGCTGTTGAATAAAAGCTTTCACAGGAAATAATGTTTTTGCATCCTAAGGTTGGTCCTAATTGACTTCACCATTAGGTAATCAACAGACACTCCTAAGGGGCTTAGTTTCCACAGTTTAAATTCTGGTAATGGAAATTTGACATGCAAAACCCAAATCACCCAAAGCCACTCATCTTGTTAATTAAGGGCCTCCTGCCTTCAGATTTCTTCCAAAAGTCAGGTTTTCCTTTAGCTCCTCCAGACCTCCCTTGTGTTGCTGTTTCAGTTGCTTCAACCTCAGCTCTGCAAAGCCTTTACCAGAGCTGTGGAGGTATGTCCATACAGCAGTGCTTTAAAAAAGCCTTATTCTGAAACTCACAAGGTTCAATTAGATGAGAAACAGTCAAAACTCTGATCAGCAGAGCCTAATTAGGGTAGATGTGGCCCTCTGTCTCTCCCTGGTGTAATTGGCAGTAAAACATGCAAAAAACAAGAGGAAGAAAGGATGGGCAGGAGACAGAGGTGATCATCTTAAACAACTGACTAATCATTCATAATCTTGACTCACTATATAGTAAATACATCCTCTTCCTTTTCATCAGCATGTGTTGACACCTATGGTAATTACTCCCAGAAAGTTAACTCTCTGGGGCAGCATTTCTATCCTGCTTAATTGCACAAGTACCAACTCGCAGTCTATCGGTGCTGATGAGCAATGACATCTTTCTGTCAGCCAAGTAATTTGTTGGCAGAAAATGCCACAGACACTTGCTTCTCTATCTTTCAAAGCTTCTCATGCAAACGAGGGAGAGTAATTAGCACTGACCTTTGGCTAATGCTGGTTGCCAATCAGTGGTGCTTCCCTACTCAGCAGCTGCGTTTAGATATCCCTATTTAACAACCAGGAGTACAAAATGTGCACGCAGTGCTCACAGCAGGCAAACAGCAGCACTCACAATCTGCTCGCCATCGAGGGTTAGGATGATTCCCCACAACTATTGCAAGTGCCCAGAAGGAGCAAAATTTCATTACATTCCACACCTCATAGGATTAAAAGTAAATTTGAGCCTGAAAACCAAAAAAACCCCACAAACAGAAAGCAAAATGAACTTGAAAAGCAGTTATAAAATTTTCAGTGATAAAAAAAAAAATACACAGGCAACTAGGGTGTTGCAGAAAGCGTGGGCAAACTGAAGCATTACAGGTATGGCCTGGTATGGGACCTGCTAGTGTGAGACAACCTTATGGAAAAGGTTATTTGAAGCTTCAAATCACTGAGGTTCAACAGTTAGAAGTAACCACATAATGCTCTATTACTGTTGTCCTAAATGACTCCCCCAGCCTGTCCAACACGCTGATGTGTCCACTCCCTTAACAAGCTAACTCCCTAAACCTTCAGGGTTTGTTCTGAGCTCCCCTGCTCCAGGCAAATTGGTTACAGTCTCATTCACTGCCAAGCAAATCCAAGAGAAGATAAATCACCCTGCATTAATCTTTTACAGTCTACATACAATGCAAAAGAGCAGTAACTTGACACTTTAATCATGGCACTGTTACACGCTGCTGTTCCCCATCAAGCTGGAAGCACCTCCTGCACTTGGGCACATCATTGTAAGCCTCATCATAGCTGTCACAGAGTGAAAAAATGCCATCTTTGCCTGTTTGTAAATATAAAGATTAATATAGAAGTCAATGGAAGCTGCTGGTGCCTACCAGGGCAGAGCAGGAAGCAAATGGTGTTGGAGCACTGGCATCCAAGTGTCTCTCCCACCACAGGGTTTCAGCCTGCACTGAAGATGGAGAACTGGTAAAAGGAATTCAGGGGGTAAATGCTGTCTTGCCATATATCCCAAATACAAACCCAGTAGGTTCTCTCCAGTTCAGTTTGGTTCCTCAGCAAAATGAAATTTTACCCTAGGAAGCTGTGTGTGAACAGGAAACCTTTTTACCTTTCACATCCATAGGGTTAAGCAGTTACAAAAATTTTGCTGTTTTCAGCATTTCCAGATTGTCAAATGTAGCAAAAGGATTGGTCCAGTGACATGCACTGTCTTTTGTGGACAGACACAAAATTACTTCAGAAACCCAGAAGTAATCAACTGAGTCACAAGAAAATACATACTTAACTCTGTCCATGATCTGCACTTTAAAGAAGTCACCTTAGTATCCCCAGTAGCAGATATGCCCTAAGCTTCATCTGAAGAGAAGGGGGAGGAGGATTTGTGTTATCATCACTCAATCACAAGTGAGGCCACATTTCTGAAGAAGAGGAGTCTTGCCCAAAGAACTTCCACTAGCCAACAAGGCAAGACATACAGGCTATAACTAGAAGAATTTATTGTGATAAATTCTTTTAAGTTATGCACATTTCTCCTGAATTGCTCTATAGAAGAGGTCTCCCTTTGGATCAGAATAAATATCCTTAGACAACTTTGCTTTAGGAGATCCTGAACCAAAACCTTAATCTGAAGCCAGGGAAAACTGCAGTTTCTCAACACCTTCAACTAGATATAGCTTGTAGATATACATATTAAGTGTGTGTTTATATATATGTAACACACAGAGCTGCAGGAACATATCTGAAACAGAGTACCCTTTTCTATTTACTTCACAGTCACCATGGGACACAAATTAACTGAACTAATCAACTAATAGAGAACATTAACTCTTTCAAATTCTACATGCTGTGGTTCCTGAATACAAGAATTGATACCAGTCTTTAGTCACTGTGTTACTGATTACGTCCAATTATGGCAAAGAAAAAGGAGTCTGAAACATTGGAGCTGGAGCAGAGAGAGAAGCATAATTTGTGCCTTATGTTAGGCAAATTCTCTTCACTATAATAGCATTATTCAGTTATTCACAATCTATTTACCATCAAGGAGACAGTCCAGCCATGTGCTCTGTAATATTTACCATTTTGCCAAGCTGTCTGATGCTAACACGTTCTATTAATAGGCTACCAAGGGGTGATGCTGAACAAAACTGCACTGGAGTGGTTCAAATCATGTTCAGCTCACAGACAATTTGTCAAGGTGGGAGGTTGAGTTTCAAGCCTGGAATGTAATTCATTTCAGTGCCCTGACAAGAGGAGGCATTAGTGCCTTCTGCACAGAGGGTAAGCAATACTGCAAAAGCCTGCAACAGAACAGCAGCACGATTATCCCACACATCCTCCACAAAGAATGCCTCCTGTGTTTTAGCACCACAAAACTGCTCGTTCTTCTTGCCAAGATAATTAACTGTGTGATCTTTTTACTTATCGCTGTGTCTGGCATACATAGTTCTGACACACACACAGCATTCAGCATGAAACAGAAAACACTCCCTGCTTACAAGAGGGATTTGGGCAAAACGTTGCTTTGGAGGAGCAATGTACATCACTGCCTTTCCACTCCACACTCACCTCCTTTCCCCAATCCCAAGTGGGGAAAAAAAAAAAAAAAAAAAAAAAAAAGAAAGAAAATAAAAAGGAAAGAAAAAGAAATCAACCTATATCAACTCATAAAAGAAACTTCTAATCCAACAAAAGATTTGCAGCTCCCAGGCAGCTGCAAAATAGCTGAGAGACTCACCCTCCATACTGAGGATGGTATCTAAGATGTGCTTAACCCCTAAGAGTATTTCACTCCTTCTCATCATATACAACTTTGATTTAGGAAACATCTTTATGGTATGTTAGCCCAGGACCTACTTGCCTATGAAAAGAAGCCTGGAAGTGAGAAAGGCAGGCAGTTCTATTTCCAACATGCAGATAAGATGTTAAAAGGAGTTTTGTCACTTTTTCAAAAGCACTCATACCATCATACCTGTAAATCTTATGGATTATAATGGATTTTATAAAGGCAGAAAATTAGGTCTAGTTAATGCAAAGACGAGCCAAGCATCCTTCTCAAGGCATATATAGTTCAGGGCTTGCAGAGGCACAGCAAGCCTCATGAAAACAAACTTAAGTCCTCCTACCACCAACAGTTTAGGAAGGAAAATAGTCCAAGGACTTGAAAGAGAAGAGAAACATGGAAAAGAACTGACTTCAGGGCCACACTCCTGGAGCTGCAAGGACAGCGTGTGGATCATCATAACATCACCTGACCCCATGTTCATGCCAGCTCTGGGAAAGTGGGGAGATTGTGTCCCACAAATTCAGAACAGGATTTTATGAGCATAGTGTGGCACAAGACTTATGCTAGAAGCAGGAAGGGTCTCCAAGTGCCTTGAGCAGAGTCTAGGAAAAGCTACATGGGCAAAATCCTCACTATTTTTTAAATCCCCATCAACACTCCAAGTCCTAGCAGCCATAGCACTTCCTGGGCTTTAGCCACATGTCAAGGATCAGTCACCCCAAGTTGTAATATGTATTTGACCACACTGTTTCCTTCTAGCCTGCATGGCAAACACAGCAACAAACACTCTCCAGTGTCAAATACCTCTAAAATGTAAACTATTAAAACTTTAACTCAAGCACAGACCAAAACAGATCAGAACCACAGGGATCCACAAAGTTTGTGTCTGTGTGTGAGGAGGGGACACAAAGAAAAGGTAACACCACTCCTGTTTTCAGCCCAGGAAACTTCACTTCTCAGGTAGCAAATAAATCTCTGAATGAGCCCAAAGCAAAGACAGGCACAGCACAACTTCCAGTCTCTGCAACATCCCAAAGTCCCAGGGCCAAGCACCCACACCAAACAGCTTCCCACAGAGATAGGCTCCTTCTCTATCTCAGGGGCTTTGAGGTTGTCTGTAGCACAGAAAGCCTCCCTCTCAGCAGCCACATAAGCGCCTTTCAAGCCAGATTTAAACCCACAATAGCCTACAAACTAACCCCTGCCATTTACTGTATGACACCTCCAGCTTTACCTCGCATTTGAGAACACCAACAAGAACAATTGAGGAATTATTTTACCTTTTGCTGGGCAGCAGAGAACAACTCTCAGGCAGTCAAGGTATGCTTGGTCCTCAGAGACAACGAGCCACCTCCTTGCTTTAAATATGCCCAGCTGTGATAGGGGAACTTTCATTTAAGCCCATGCAAAAAACCTGCCTTCACATTACACAGCGTTTCAAACAGGTGATGAAGATTATGCATGATAAAAGGCCATAAAAAATAGGTTCATTAATCCTAGGGGCTTTTTTTTTGTTATTTTTTTGCTTGTTGATAACTGTTTTTATTTGATTCTGCAGGACATAAAGCCAGAGTAGCCTGTTAATCCCAATATAAGTTTTGTCCCTGAGTAAAAGTTTGGAATGGGCTTACTTTTATCCAGATCTGTCCCCTGTGTGATTCTGTGGAAGACAATCAAGTTACAGCATGGGAAAACATACACTTTTATATCTAAATGCAGACTCATTATTACTCACTGCAGATGGATGCAGGTGTAGGTAGTGGCTACTGATGCCATTTAAAAACTCAGCTACACAGTTTCCTCTGAAGATATGTGGATGCTAAAACGAAAAGGTTGAAGCTGCACAGGTCAAATGTTAAGCTTGTACAACAGAAACAGAGGTTCTTGTGACAGCAGGGCAGATATCTGCTTGCTTGGTTCTCCAGCATCGGTACCTGATGACCACAGGGTCCATGACAAGAGCCCTTTGTGCACCAGGGAATACACATCTAGATGACTGGGAGATGCATTTTTGGGCCCCTGGGTATCTGACTTATTTCTCTCTCACACGTCATTACATAAAACCACTCCTGTGTCAGATGATCATTTCCTAAGCATTTTCTGGAAGGAGGTAAATCCTTTAACCGCCTTGGAATAAGTCTGCAAGTCATTAGGCATCTCAAGGGGACACAGGGCTCCAGCTGTGCCAGGCTGGAAGGCTGTGCTCCTTCCAGGCTTGGAATAGGAAGAAAAGGGACAGGCATCTTTCTATTTAAGCCTCAAAAAACAAGATACAAACACAATACATTTTGATCATCTTTCGTTTTTGTTTTTGTTTGGCTGCAACCCAGTTAGTTTTGATTTGATTTGCTGGGATTTATTCACTCTCATCAGTTAACAGGAATTAAACCAAAGGGAAGGCCCTGCATGTTTGATTAACCCACCCACACAGCTTTGTAAACATGCAGTGAATCTACATGTGGTATCACTCAGTTAATAAATAGAAGCTCATGCTTTCACCATCCCTGTGGCTCTGCAGTGTCCTGAGAGGCTGTGTAGCACACCAGCTCCTCTCAGACAAGAAACAGGATGCTGATTTCCACTGAGTAATTGTGCTGATGCAGCTCGTGTAGAATTGGAGTTCAATCGAGACACAAAATAGGGATTTCATAACACCTTCAGAGGCACATCTGCAATCTGAGCACACTACAGATGACTCACCAGTGTTTCTGGTGGTGTGTCTGCCCACCTCTCTGTTTAGAGGCCACTTTACACCACAGTGCCACTGTCCCGTAAAGGAGTCATGTGCTTTTTGTCAGAAAAATGCTGAAGAGCAAAGAAGTTCAAGACTATAATGGGAAATATTTTGCCTCTAAGTAGGTTTTCTATTACTTTTAGTTCATGAAATTCCTTAGTATGGACTAAAAGAAAACGGTCAGGGTATGACACCAAAGTTTGCACAGGTGACACAAACCTCATGTCCTGTCCAGCAAGAGGCTTTCACAAGAGCAATCTTTTGCTGTACACTGTGTCCAGGATGAACAAAATTCCCCCTGAGATGCCCAGGTAGGAAAACATATCCATTTTTTTCATGTTTGTCAGCTGACCCACTAATGAGTTCTTAAAAAATGTCAGTTCTCCACTGTCTTCACCTGCCCTGCTCAGTGCACCGAGCCCTGGGACTGCTCAGCTCTGGTGGTGCCAGCTTCAAAAATGAGTTAGGCAGAAGTGGTGGAACTCAATATAAACCTAGCACTCATCTCCTCACTTTCTTCAATGTCCCAGCACCCACAGAGCAGGGCACAGATGTTTTCATGCATACAAATGACCATTAAACATGGCATATGGTACTGGGTAGAGCCCAGACTGTGTCCTCTGTATGTTCCTGTACTGCAGGTGCATGGCTTGCAGCATGATTGCTTGCAATGGGACACCACCTTCTCATTAGAAAACTCTCATTTGTGGAAATTCTCATAGTCTATGAAAAATCCAAAAATATTTATCCCCAAAGCAACCTGAAAAGCAGCTAATAGGTTTACAGATGTCCCCACCTCAGGTTTCTGCTGTGAGGACTGTATCAGAGCAGACAGAAAGCCGTGGATTTGAGGGAGCGCAGGAAGTCATATAAACTCCAGCTACACATCTGGTTTGAGCTTAGAAATTTCCCATTTTGTGGCAGGTGGGCATGGATATCCACATTCTCCTCTCTCAGGCTTCTGGGAGTCCTGTGTGGAGGGAGGCACCCCAGAAGGTCTTTTCAAGTCCTCAGCAGGGTTGTAAATCTTGGGTTTTTTTCTGACCTCCTCAGGATTTTATGCTTCACGGACCAGAAACTGCCTCCCTCCCTCCCAACCCCAAATATCCTCTAAAGGTGGAATCCACAGCTAGATGTACTCAGTCCTTTGAAAAAAAAAAAAAAAAAAAAAAGAAAAAAATATGGAAGCTGGACTTTTTCCTCTTTCAAGGCTGCTGCCCAGCTTTTTGGCTTCAGCAGCCCCTTGGTGGAGGGGGTTTTCCCTTCAGCTGTGTATCCTGCAGTGCACGGGGTCCTGCTGGGCTCAGCCCACTTCAACTGATCTGGATGGTGACTTTCAGGCTTTTGAGATGCCACCACTTCTAATTGTCACATGTTTTGAACAGCTGCTTTAGCATAAGTTACCAAAAATGGTGGTTAAAAAACATATACTAAGAAAATTAATATGTATCTGAGGTGTGAGTGCTGTATATTGATAGCATTCAGTGCATCACATTTTCTGCACTGATAACTGCCACTCTCCACTAAAGATGTCCTGTTTCTAACTGTGGGGAAAAAGAAACCAAAAACAAACACATGGTTTATTTTTAACTCCCTAGATTGCTGTTGTGATGTCTAAATTCTCATTGAAATCTACTCTGAGTTCCCAAATGCAGGCAGAGATGTTTGTTTCCAAACAGGGCAATCAGACACATTCAAACACGGGGTTTTTTTGTTTGTTTTGTTCTCCCTTTTCCTTCCACCACTGTGAACCATTTTCTTATAATTAAAATAAGCTATATTATGACCACATGGAGTCAGTGATCTGAAGCTTTAATTGCCATAATTGTCTCCCTTAGCTAATGCAAGAAAAAGAAAGGTTACAGGTAAGTGGGGAGGTGAAAAGTCTTTACTCAACCCACAGGACTCCTCCTTCCAGGTTTTGGCCACCATCAATACACACTGTAGTGACAAAGGTCCTTGGGAGGCTACATTAAATGATCTTTAACAGAACGTTCTTTGAACACAATTTTAGCAAAAAAAAAACAATGCACTCAGCAAACAGCATAAAAACAGTGTTTTTCCTGTATCTGAAGAAATGAGAGTGAAACTATTAGAGCTGCAAAAACATTTATTTTCACTTACAGAGCAAAAACTCACCAACAAAATCAAGTTGTTTGATTGATTTTAGTTTTTATTAAGTCATCCAGGCTTGCTACAGCCATAGTTTCCATGTTAAAATCTGCTGCAATTTCATTTATTAAACATAAAATACCCCCATACAAGCCCATGTCATATTCTTAAATTTCTTGACGCTACAATTGACTTGTAATAAAATCCCCCAATGCATTACAAAACAGGGCTGTCAAGTCATAACAGCTCTATTACAGCTTCTGCTTCAGCCTCTGCTGGTCTTTGTACAGACTGCCAAAGTTTTCACCTACCCAAGGGAAGTTATATTCAACAACAGAGAAGAGGAAATTGTCCTCATATGAGTTGTTCTCTCACTGAACAGATTGCACAGGTTGTTCTCTTGTTACTAAAATGCTGAGGGTGGAGGGCTGAGGGAGAGTGAAAGAAAAGCCACAGACTGATGGGCAGCAGGAGAGCAATGTGCAATTTTGGTTTCCCCCCACTTTGTGTCTCTCACAGTATGTCGGTATTTTGTAACAACAAACAGGCAAGGCTGAGCAGCCCAGGGGCAGAGGCACCACGCTGGGAGGGAATCATCCCTGATTCAGACATCAGCAATATTCATGTCTACCTCAGACAATTCCAGCAAGTTTTGTCATCTGCCTGTGCCTGGCATACCAGGGAAATGGGAATTATGGTGGTCTTTCAGTCCAAAGGCTTCCCAGGTGTAGGGTGGGAGGAGTTGTGTGACTCCTGGTGAATCATGAAGTCTGGAGTTGGAAAGACAAAGTGGTTTTCTGCATCAGGCCATGCCTCAGTACACAAAATGGTTTCTGAGAGATCCCAGACTATTGCTTTCTTAGAAGACTTGGGTGGCAAAGGTTTCAGAACTGCTTTTGCTGCTGATTTTGAAGCACAGCTAATGTCCAGCTGAAAACTTCTGAATTATTCCACAGCTACACCCATCACTGTATTTGTATTTGTATTTTCGATCAAGTCATTCTGACCCTGTGTATAAAGTGACTTAAGGCACATTAAGAAGTTTGAACAGGAGGAAGAAAATTTCCAGTTGTTAAGTTACAGAGTAGACCTGAGATCTAAAAAGCAATGGCAAAACCAACAGGAACCAAATTTAATGAGGCATTTAACAAAGTCTGTGCTGCTGCCTTGGTTTTCCTCTGTTGCTGAGGCACAACAGGTATAAACAGAAAATGAAATGTAATGAGTTTTAAGTGATGAGCACCTTCCTTGATTAAATGTTGTACCACCATTCACTGCTTTGCCTTGCTAAAACTGACAGTGCCCCAGCAATGGCTGGGGAGTTGTGTCAGGTGCTGGCATCCCACAGGGAAGCTTGACTCCAAGATCCCAAGGCTGCAGACTGAAGTCTCCTCCCTTGCTGCTTCCTCCCAGGGCTGCTGCTTTGGGCCCTCTTGGCGCTGGGAAGCAGTCCTGGAAATCCCACCATGCAGAGAAATCGTGGCCTTCAGGCTGATTCCCAGAGACTGTGTGTGATGCCACGGATGTAGTAGCTGGCAGGAGACCTTGCCTTGTCTGAACCAGGAAGATCAAAGTGAAGAAAAAACCCACCCCAAACTAAACAGAACATTTTCTTTTCTTTTCTTTTTTTTTCTTTTCTTTATTTTTTTTATTTTAACCTCTGAAGGCTGGATAAAATGTGCATGGCCTAAAAAGAAAAATATGTGCACATTACTCTAAGCTTATAATGGTAGCAATAAGTCTCAGGGGTGTTTCTTCAAGCTGCAGTTGGACTTTTACAATACGCAGAACCCCCTTTTAAGACATCTCATTCTACTTTCTCACAAATGCAAAGAGCTAGGCAATTATTGAGAGGTTGGAAATGCCACAACCCTTAAATGACACAAGAGTCAATATATTTTTTCTTCCAAGAATCTTACACTCTTATGCTCTGCAAAGAGATTTATAATACACTGCTCCCATTCCACATCCAAGACCCTGCACGGCATCTCTGGGGAAAGTGGTAACTTTAGCCCTGTGTCCATACTCTGCTAAGGCTAAATGAAGGAAACAGGAATGCTTCCCTCGAGTCCTCTGCTGCTGCCTCTGATATTACTGAGCTTGGTATTTCAGGGACTCAACCAGATATTTTCTTTTTTTCCTCACTCCCCTGTTGGAAAATTAATCAGCTTCTCACAAACTGTAGGTGAAATTTCTGACAACTCTTCTGAGATTTTTCAGATTCCTTTGTACTGGAAGATATAGTTTTTCTCTGCATAGTAGTGGCAATCTCTCCCTCAAGATACAGGACTAACACTTAGCCTAAAACATTAAGTGGATTTCATATATTTGGTGATCCAAGCCCATGAAATTTTTACTTTTTAAATATTTTTAAAATTTTATAGCTTCAGTATCATAGTAATTTAGACCATCCACACACAGACCTGTCATAGTAAACAATATGTTTTACAGTGTGACAAGAGCAGTTACTTGGAGAAAGAAGTCCTATCTGTTGATAAAATTATGGAATAGTAGCAGTTTGTTGTCAAAGTTTCCTTTTGGGAGAGTCACCAAGACACTTTTGACGGCTGATTCATTTGGCTCTGTGCCTGTTGGGTCAGGATACTGCATGGACACCAAGGACAGGGACTACGTGTGTGATCTGGATTTCAGATTGCTTCAGTAACTTCAGAAGGATTAGGAGAAAAATTTCCAAGCTGATTGTTTCACTAGTTTCTCACAACATAGAAAACTTCTGTTCGGTTTTAAACAGCATGCCTTCTGGGTGAGCACTATCTACTACAGCCCATGTGGTCTTGCTTTTGAGAGCAGCAAAGCATTTAATCTGTAATTTTAGCACTCCTCTAGCAGGCACTTTGCAACAAAAGGCTATAGCCAAAATCATCACACGGTCTCATTAGAAGGCCATGTAACAGCCAGAGATGGCCCATACTAAAGGTAAGGACTTGGGCCAGGGAAGAAGTCCTGGAAAGAGATTCCTCTGAAAAGACACCAGTGAAAACTGGCCTGTCACTGGAGCAGGTAAACTGGGGAGAAAGGGTTCTTTTGTTGCTGTGCTGGTCACTGTTCAAAAGACTAAGTACACACGAGCAAGCATTTTCACAGCTTTGCCCCAAATGCTTTTCAGAGAGTCCTTAAGACCCAAAGAGCAGCATGTATTGTGGCAGACAAAGAGAACAGGCCAAAAGGCTGCCTGTATGCATAAAGTTTATATACTTTACGCTCCAAAACACTGTTGAGGTAACAGAGTCTGGTCTATACAGTGTCAAGCTAGATCACCATCAGCCAATACTATCTTAAGCACTAAAATCATGGATGAGCATGTGGGTACAATTAAATACCTTTCTTTCAGTATAAATGCATAGTTTAGCCAGTACTTGTTTGGCAGAGGGTATACTGAATAGACATTAGAAGCGAAGGGAGAAAGAAAACACTTAGTTTTGGATATGAAGGCTGGCAAAATCTTGTGACCTCCTCAGCCCTGCGCTGCCAGGTCTTCCTTCTGCCCAAGAATGGGATATTTACCCGGTATGCTTGCAGCACAAGCATCAGGAAATTGATAAAACTGTGGCAGAATTCTGACTGCTGGCTGATGCCAGGGACAGAGGTTTACTTCAGTTTGATCTTTGTTTTATTTTATATTATTTGATATTTGCTTGAAGGATTCTAATTATTTCTTTGGCTGAGTTACAGTTCTTTACATAATCCATGGTGGGGAGGTGTTCACATACACAGTTTTGGCATCTTTGATACGGTTGTTTTTTCAAGAAAACCCTATGAAACCTTAAATGAAGGAGATAGTTTATATATGAGGAAGAGGTAAAAAGAGGCAGAAAAATAATTCCTCTGTGGGCCAGCTCCTCTCTCTCCAAAAACCCACATGCCCAATGATAGAAGTTGGTAATGGAAAGTAAGAAAAATGAATCAAGTAATAACAGAAGATTTAAAAAAAAGAAAAAGCCAAATATTTAAGAAAACATCTATATCTAAATCTCAGAAAGAGATTTTATTTGTTCATATTGTTTCCTATTTCCATTTGAGTTCCTTGGCAGGTAGCCCAGTGCTTCATCAGTTAGAGGAAAGGAAGTCACAGTATCACATTGTTGGAGGGATTGAATTTTATTGCTTTGCTATTACAATTAGGCAAGTATTAACTCAGTTAATGAGGCAAAAGTTTTGTTTTAAAAGTATATACAAGTGGAAACTGTGGATTAGTCCTCAACTAAAGCTCCCCTCCCCCCCCCAAATCTTTATGAGAGTGAAGGAAAAAGATTAAAAACAGTTAAATAATAAAAGGTGATGCAATTTTAAAACGGGGACACTAAAAGCCGGGAATCATTACAGTTGATTAGCTGACAACCAGCCTGAGGGGAAGCTGCATGTTTTAGCAGTGATCAAACTTGCCAGCAAATATCCAGCTAGCTGTGCAAAAAGGCACTCAGATAATGCAGAAAAGATGGGCAGAACATGCAGGATCCCTACATGACCAGCCACTGACCAAATTATGAGCTAGAGAGAAAATATCCATCTCAGTAACCTCGATTTTAGGTGGATTTCATTGTATTCATTTGGGGTTTTTTTAAAATTTTCTTCTGTTTTTATTTTAATGATCATCTGTTTTATTTTAAAACCATATCATTCTGTAGCTCAAATTGTTATTCTACCACTCTAAATCCTACGTGGGTGGAAATGTCTACACTGAACGCGATTTATGGGGGGGAAAAAAAGAATCACAGGCAAACCTAAATGTTTGGTGGGATTCACACAGATAAACTTGTATGGTACAGGATCAGAAACGGGAAGCGCAGCAAGGTAACTACTGAAATACTGCTTTGACTCGAAAACATCTCCTCAATCATCTCCCACCCCGATTTTTGGGCTTTGCGGGAGTTTGAGCTGTAAGACACAGCAGATGGCGAGGTGCTCTTGCCAGCACGGGCAGGGGAGCAGGACGATGCTTGGTGGGGACAGCAGGGGACAGCAGGTACCAAGGAAAGTCTGCAGGACAAAGGCAGTGCTGGGAGCGCAAAACTTTTGTCCTTTGAGCCTAATTTTGGGCGCTGTGGAACTGCAGGAGCTCTGAGAGTAGTGGAAGGATTGAAACACCCTGTGAAAATAAAACTCTCCAAGCTGTAAACTACACCCAAGCACTATTTTCTGCTGGGCTGGTAGGGGGGCTGACAGGAAAATTAGCATCAGAAATGCTAATTGAGTCCCTAGTCAGACTGAGGCAACAAGCTACCAGACCTTCATTTTCTTTTTCATTTAAACAAATAGTTTTTAGCATTTATATGTTTGGTGGTTTTTTGTTTTTTTTTTTTTTCTGGCTTCATTTCAGCTCAGTGCCTTAAAATTAAATGTTTTACTCTATATACTACCATGAAAGCAGTGAGACTGACCTCTTGGGTTTTTGTCCTTGCAGGCCTTGTGCCAGGAGGAGAAATACAGCCCTGTGGGGAGGGCTGGGCTGGTGTCTGTGGGCATTTTGGGATGAGGATCAGAGCCCTCCTAAAGTGGATGCTGCTTTGCCTGAGGCATTGGAGAGGTAGCACCTTCACAGGACACACAGAGACACGGAGGCACATGAACTTTGCCAGTTGAGAAGCAGCTTCGATGTACAGCTACAGCACAGCTTCTTCTGGGAAAAATGCACTTTATATACCCACAAGCACCTTACATACACATGAAAATTATATCTGTGGGTGCCCAAGACCTCATGGCTGATGTTTTACACCCAGATGTGCTTTATTGTTGCTGCTACGTGTCACAGCTTAGTGATGAATCAGTTCAGATAGAAACTCAACACCTGCTTCTCTAGATACCCAAATATTAAGAATAAAAAGCTCTGGTTATTTCAGACTCCTTTGCAAACATACACTTCTGAAGGGCTAGAAACTAAACTCACAATTAATTACAAATCCATGATGAGTAAACTCAAGAAACTCACTTTATTGAAGAGATTTAAAAATCAAGCTTTTTAAGAATATTAGGATAAACTGGATAGAAGAGGAACATAGATAAAGGATATTCCTCTCCCTGTCCCTTATGTGGATGGCTATAGAGTGAAAGAAAACATTTTTAATGATCCTACACAGTGGATCTCAACTACCTTCATAGGTTGCTTGACCTTATCATCCAACTTCAAAGTGACACAGCAGTGATGAACCTCAGTTGTTCAACCTCATTAAAAACAAAAAATGGAATTTGCTAACCAAATGCATCTTTAATGATGATCCTTAGTAGCTGCTTGATTGCAAAAATTCAAGGCATAACCTCTTCAAGCAGTAAAAACACTTGTCTGTATGTATTTTATTGCTGCTTCACAATCAGCAATCCTGGGAGTCAGACCAAGTGATTGATGCATTCAGGCTTGCAGTCAGCGAGATTTACTATAGCAACTTAAGGGCAGCTACTGGCTATTCTCCTGGAGGAGTCACAGAGTCGAGGCAACTGGAGAGGAGCAAAGATCAGCTTTAAAAAGAGGAGAGAAGCAGAACCAGGCAATTACAGAGTAGGTACACTAACCTCAAATACCCAGAAAGATATATATATCTCTCACACAATACATTTCTAAGCAGCTGGAGGATTATGAGGTCTTAAGAAACCAACTAAGATTTGTCAAGAATAAACAAATCATGTCAAACTCATCTAATTCATTTCTGTGACAGGATAATCTAAAAAGTAGTAGATGTGATTTATCTTGTCTTTACTAAGACTTCTGGTGCTGTCCCACATGACATTCTTATGAGCTAACTGGGGAAATATGGGCTATTATGAAATCATTTTAATGCGAAAGCAGAGTGAGCTGAAAAATCCCATGTACTGAGTATTCTTCATTTATCAGAGGTTCCCTGGTCCTCCGAAAACATAATGAAGAAGCCAGGAGAAAGCTTTCCCTCCTGTTTTGTGCTGTTCACCATTTGCATTAGTAACCTGGAACGATGAGCATGTGCATGTTTATATGTGTGAATAAATCAAGGCCAAGAGAAGTACTTCTAGGATAAATATTTTTAAATAGGCAAAGTAAAATTCATTAAAAAAATACCAAAGAATTGGACCAAGGATTGAAAAAGAAGCTGTGTATACACATATGAAATGGGGAATTGCTGACCAAGCAGTGAAAGTTTGAGAAGATCTGAGGAATATAGTGGCTCAGGAAATGAAAGGTAGTCAATGGTATGGATATTTGTCTGAGCTAACAGGATTGGCATATGTGAGACAGCAGAAGTAATTATCTGATTTCTCTTGGCACTGCTTGGGCTTTTAATGATACAGATATCTAGGTCTGGGCATCATCCTTAAGAAGAAATGCCAAGTGGAAGAGCACCTTTTGGGCACAACTGAAAGATCCCAGCAAAGATACCTGAATTTGTGGAAGTGATTTATCAGCAATTTATTCCCCCGAGATGTGAGCTGAAACAAGGTGGTGGGCAGAGAGGCATTTACTTGTTCTGCTGCTCTTCATGGGAATGCATCCTACCTGCTGTTCCAGAACCGACTGTGAGTACTAGTACTGTTCTACAGTAAAGGCAACAGTTATAAAAACACCAATAGTCATTGTGCCCTTTAGGATATAAAGCCCATACAATGTACCAGTAAAGCTAAAAGGATAGACACGAGCCAGTTAACACAATTGCTGAGGTGAAACCTATTCACACTGCAGGTGGTTTGCATACTGCATAGATTAGACCCTCAGAGCTGCTTCCCTGTCCTTCAAGTCATCAAACCCCACTCATTAGAAGGTAAAATGACACCATATGTATCCCCTACACCAGGCATACTAGTGTTAGGAAGAACAAGGGGACTTCAGTCCAGCTGTTGTCATGTAAAGTCAAGTCCAGTTCTGGGCCAACTCTTCTCTGTGATTCCCCTTTCTATTGAAGATACCAAGACAAAATACCAGGGGGAAAAAAAAAAGTAAAAAAAAAAGTATGTTACATCCATGTCCATAAAATTCATCAACTTACAGACTCCAGGACAGGTATATTATCCATTGTTCTGCACCAGAAAGCAGAGCAGTATACAAAAGCATGCAAAATCATGTATGGTACAGAAAGACCCTGTAAAATCAAGAAACTGGCAAACATCCAGACCACTCCTATTTTTCTAGGAAAAGCACTCCTGAGTTGTGTATGTTGGCATTGTAAAAGACCCTGCACTTCAGTGAAGCGTACAGAAACAACGTGGTAGGGTCATAACAAAACAGGGGCAAAATATCTAATACAGATACTCAGAGGCAAGAAATGATCGTGGGGTTAAATTACAGTAAGCGGTGGGCTATTTTATTTTGTTGAAAAGTACATCTTTTACTGGATTCAACATAGTAATAAGATGAAAAGAGGTCCACTGGCAAGGGAGGAAAAAAAGCAAAAGTTTGGAAATACTTGACACAACTAAAATAAATGACAGCTTTTTCGATATCCCATAGGCTGTAGAAGATCATGTTTTCCAGTATCCATGAAGAAAGTAAAGTCTTTGACTGATGTAGGTCAGTTTAGCACAAATGCTGGTCTGTTTAGATAAAACTTGCACTGCTTGTTTCTTTTAATAGATAATATAGGTAATATCTAGCTTGCACTCCGAACCCATGCTTTAACACTCAGAATTTATCCATATTTAATTACAATTTTATCACACTAATCAAATAAATTTACTTTGTCCTCCAAGCAATCACCTCAGTATTCCAGTATGTAAAAAATACTTTCATTATGTTTATTATAAAAATATAAATGTTTCCACTACAAATCATTTTACATTAGTAAGAGGCCATCTACAATTGCACAATATATAACCTAAATGAGTAAGTAATGCTTTGAAATACAAGTTAAAGTAAATACATATTGCCAATCAAATCACATCTATACATTGCTTATTGAATGCTAAGTTACAGCACAAAAAACTAGATATGTTAACAGAAATAAATAAAAATGGAAACTATATGTAAAGATACAAAACCAATAATAGGGCATGTCATTTTATGAGCAGTTGCATTTTGCTTGATGCTGATAATTGATGCAAGTCCTGTACAGGAAGATGGCCACACGAATTCTAGTATCTCTACTCCACAATGAAGAATTGTACACTGCTATGTATACATATGTACACAGGGACAGGGAGTATAGGATGCTTGCAACAGAGGCCACTTACAGTACAAATCAACCTTTTCGACAGGGAGAGAAAAAATAAACGTATTTTAAAACTCTCTACTCCCAACAGCAAAGAAAAGCAAAATGGAATCTCTTTTTTTTTTCCCCCCCCCAGGCATAAGTGAGATTTAATCTTTATGCTGTGCATGCCTAAGTAGTGGGCAAGGAACACGACATGATACATGACAGGAGAAAATTGAGGGTGGTTGGTGCAAAGTTTTCAGTCATCATCTAAAACTCTAAGGACTGGCTCTGCATTTTCAGAAGTATTTCAGGGATGTCTACCCCCCACCCCAGCCCATTGCCCCCACTCTCCAGCAGCAGAATGAAGCTGAAGAGAAATGCCACAAAGAATACATTATAAAAAGCTGTCCCCACACAGATAATTTTTGCAAATGGATTTTGGTGGTTTAAATTCACTGACACTGTCTGATTTAGAGCAATCTCAACGCAAAGAAAAGAAAGATTCTGAATGAACTAAGCAATGGAAAATACAGCTTTTCTCTTCAGCGTGCTGCATCTCACAATAGGTTGTGGCAGATAAGGAGAAGTATTCCTTACATCCTAAGTGCTTTATTTTAATTTTCTTCCATTTGTCCTTTTTCTTTTTTTTTTTTTTAATTATTTCTAATTTCAACTTACTTTAAAAAAACATTCACTTTTCTTTCAGAAAGTATTCCTAATTATTATCCTGCGAGTGTGTTTCAAATCCAGTCCTTTACATATGTTCTCTGCCAGCACTTGTCAAAAAGGTCTCTAATTCTGCTTCTATTTAGTAATGTGTGATAAATGTTGTGTCTTTATGTTTTATAAGTCCCAGGTTCACGAAGAACCATTTCAGCCCTACAAACTGATTCTTCTCTTACTAATATATCCTATGCTACAAGGAGCTTCAAAAGCCAAGAAAATAAGCACGACTGGTCACCTGCTTTTGCACACACAGAGAAAGGCACTGGGCCATATAGTCATCTGCCTCCCACACAGTCTTGGACTTTTAGGGGCTCACTGTTATTCACCAGAATCAGGTTTCCATTCCAGAATGCTAAACTGGGAAACAGAATGGTTTTCACCAGTGCCCAAGGAAATGTCTGTGCCTGGCATCCCACCCAGAGTGTTAAGAAGCTCGCCTGTATACAGCACAAGAAGTGACCCACACCGTAATTTAAACCACTCATTTTCAGAGCAGAGAGTCGTGTCTGCTCAGAACTGGGATTGCTGTGCTCCAGAGCAGCAGTTGGGAAGCTATGTGGAAGCTATGGCTTTTAAATCCCACCTTTCACTTTCCTTTTTCCACTGGGAGATGTGAATGCTGTCCTGAAGAAGGGCTCCTTTCTTCTTCCTTTCAAGGAACCCCTGCCCAAGGAGCTTGGGCCAAAAATTCAGGTCCCCTGCAGGATGGCAGTGCCTGCACAGGGGTTTTCTAGATGTAGGTAAGATTTCATACCAAAGCCCCTTTCCCCAGCTTAAGTCATCCTTTCAAACAACCTACTCACAACTTTGGCTGCAAGTCATCATCCCAGCATAACTACCTGTGGCTGCCCACAGGGCAGTTCACTTCCCAATTCTGAGCCCTGGGAGCAGAGCCTGCCACAGGGAAGCCACAAATGGAGCACCTCCCAGTGAGCCAAAAAGCATCATCAGCTAACACAGGGTACAACAACCCTGCCTCTTTCTTATATTTCTAGGCAGGTAGACCTGAACACCACCTAAAGAATAGGGGTCTTTATTTAGGCATGGAAACAGGCCTTTGGGAAGGAAATGAGATGTGCTTGACTGGGGCAGATCCAGAGATTGATACACACACAGCTGTCAGAACTCAAGCCTGGCTTAAAGTAACCACTCACAGCAAATGCAAGAATTCTCAATAAGTCCACATGCTTTGTCTGGTGTCAGAGCTGGAAAAAAGACCATCTTTCTTTCCTTCTGTATTTCATGTATTATGTTGTGAGTATAAAATTATCTAGTAATTAATCCTCAGACAATTTCTCAGCTTGAACCAATGAAGTTTTGATAACATTTGGCACTTGGCAATAATACAGCCAGGTTAAGGTATTTAAGCATAAATATAAAAAATAATGGAAAAAAGAAAACAAAATAAAAAGAAAATAAATAAGCCTTTTAAAAATTAAGACTTGTTTCTATTTAAATGAACATAGTTAGGGAAGCTAACGTAATGGTGAAAACCTTTTGTCAACTAACTCAAAGTCACTACAAACTTTATTTCTGTGTTCCTTCCTGAAGTTGAAATAGCATGTTACAATGACATTATAGTAAATATGGCCAGACAGGTTGTGAGGTATAGTCCTCTATTTCCCTTGCTTCTAAAGAAATAAAATACCTGTTACAGATCTCTTCTGTATAAAAATACTGCAAGTCTTTCTTTCTTCTTGTTTGCTGTATAGATCAAATACACAGCTTTTGTGTCCATCGTTTCTTTTCTTTTTTTGTTATTCAGTCACTTAATATTCAAATGGCTCTAGGATTTAGTAACACTGGTTTTTACTTGGAAGGATTTTTTAATGTAATTTTTTCTTTTGAAATTTACTATCTGCATTAACAGTCAGTCAAGAGCACCCACCCTTTAGGATTAACAGAGAGAAAACAAGTTTGCTCCTATTTTTAAGGCATTTATACTCAATATTATTTGAGTGTCTTAGTGGGTTTGAAATCTCAACCATTATGTTTCCAAAGCTGTTGCAAAGAACTCCTTTAAATTCTGCCGTTTATCAGCCATCACTTTAGACCTGCGAAGCAACTTTTCTCTGCTTTTCTCTCCTGAGCAACATCCTTTTGGTACCTTACACAGGAACGGGGTTGTTCTTTGTATGAGTTTCTAGAGCTTTGATGCTGCTAACGACCTTCTTTTGAGGCCCCACAACCGTGACACCGACTTTCTTCATGTCACTAGAAGAAAAGAGAAGGAGCATTGTGTGAGTGAGCACACTGTCTCTGTGCTTCCTAGCACTGATCTGAACAAACAGCAACCCACTCACTCATCTTCTGTCGCTGCGCTGGAGGAGCCTCCAGGTACAGCATTTTTGCTGAGCACAAGCCCTGGGATGAAAAATACTGAGAGCCACTGCATGAAAACACAAGGGGGCCACAAAAAAACACAGGTGACAACTCATTTAGCCCTGTTGTGTTTGCTTACCTGGAAGAGAAGACAATGGAGCAGTGTTCTCCAGTGAGACAAGCACTGGGATTTTGGGGCAAGGGGTTCACTTCTGGGCCAGCTGTGATCTCGAGCCTGTCTGACACCTCCATTCCCCCAGTCAACCTGATTGCTTTTCCTGGGCAGTGCTGACATCTGGCCATTATATTCTGAGCCCTCTGAATGGTCCTCTGAACTGTGCTATCAGCACTGAGGTGTAGGGCTACATGGCTAAGGTTCCAGTGCCCACCCTGCTTTTCACCTCTTGTTTCTCCAAAAGGTCCAATCTCATTCTACCTTGTACAACACAAAGTGGTTTAACACTTGTGAAGGGCTAATTAACCAGTAGCTCACAGGAAATTGGGCATTCCTAGAGCATTTCTGCACTGTCCCCAAAGGGTAATTGTTATAAAAAGCCATTAGCACCCTTTTTATAGATGCAATAATACACTAATTAACGGCATTGATGTGTTTAATTGTTGATACTGCAGCTGCTTACTTCTTCATAACTTTTTGTGTATTCAGCTAGCCCAGCAAGGAATTAAGATTTCCTTTAGCATTAAATTCATAACTGTACTTGATGCCTTTTCAGGTGCAGAAATATTAATACCCTACTCTTCCTTATCATTAGAACAAAGATGGATTACATTTTAAATGTAATAAAATTGACAATTGTAAACGTCCAACTGTATCATGTTTAAATGTCAAAACTGGAGGCAGGAGGGAGTTCAGCCCTGCAATAATTATTGGCATGTAGGAGGAAAACAGTTACAAAGAGTTTGCACTGTCTCACCTGGTTTGATGGAATATGGAATGGGCAATAAAGGGAAAGACTGGCACATATGAGAGCTGCAAATAAACTCTCACATAAAACTCAGAATATAAAGAATCAAGAGAGAAAATCCTAAGCTGTGAGGGAAATAAAATAATGATGATGTACCAGATGATGCATGGTGCTAGTGCACTGGAATAGTCTTTAGTGAGAAAAAGTTATAGGACAGTGGCCTTTACACAGTCACCAGTGCATCTAGGTTTCCTGCCAGTGTATTGCAACTACAACAATAATTGGCATTTTTATCTTTAAATGTGAGAACATTTTAGCTAAAAACTAGAAACTGTATAGAAGTGCTATTCTTGTGCTTCTGCTTGTACCTCCAGCCACAGCAGAGGATGAAGAGCCACAGTCCATTCAAACTTACTCTGTAGAAATCTTGGCTATTGTGTCACAGGAACTGTACTCCACACCCGTGAAAATGTCTTTGCACTGTCCTGTCCGAAAACCATTGAGCCAATCACCTGTCGTACGGAAGGCTGAAATGTCAATGTTGCTTTGGTCCAGGAGAAGATTTGACGGCCTGGAATTGAAAACAAAAACGAGAATGTAATGAAAATCAGAGAGCAGGGATACATACAGATTTATTTTGTATCTCAACTTAGCTTCCAGGCTAGATGTGGCTTTGCTACCCATCTGTGGAACATACCAGCTGCTGGGGCCACCACCTGTACTGGTGCTGGCAGCTCTGGCAAATGCTGTGTAATCATCATGCTTAAGAACACCAGCTTCTCATGCTTGAGTTTAAATCACTGAAGCATCACCAATTCATGAAGTGTATTGTCACCTTAGAATTTAAAGCATTAACAAAAACGAGACTTAGATTATATGTATGTGATTCACCGAGTCCCAGCCAACAGACAAATGATGCACACTCTAGACTCCAAGTTCAGCATGTTAGCAGAATTTATTCATATCAAATGTTCAGAATATTGCAGCCCACTGATAAATCCTAAATGCTGCTACTGAGTTAGAAGCCCAAATAATGAGTGGCTTTAAAAAAAATAGTACCAAGTCTAAAGACCAAATGCTAAGTGAATGCGTGAGACAAATGTAACTGCACAAGACTTGCATTCTGCAGTGCACAGAGGCAGAAATAAGGAGGTTTGTTACAAAATACACTCAGCCAAATGTAAAATGCAATTGCCATGCCTAGTTTAAAACTGATGCTCACTCTCAGACTGAAACTTGCATAAGTATACCATACAAATAATTCAGAAGTGAGAACCAAATCATCATCTGCCTTTGAAATCAATGTGGTGCTCATGAAGGATGCTGAACTGCCATAATTTGCATCCAAGTTCTCTGCTAGAGACAGCAATGAAGAAATTGGTAAGAAATAAGCAAATAAAAGCAACAGAAGATACCACAAATCTGCCCTGCCCTCAAAACACCAAAGAAGGGAAAGCACAGCACGGCTGCACCAACACAGAGACTGAGCTGAGGACAGAAGAGGCAGCAGATTTCACATACTGTTCTTGTGCTAAAACCAGACCTTAGACACCTACTTGATACCCAGCTTTAAACACCCTCCAGTTAAAGGCTCAGGTTTGATAATCATGCCCAAGATAATTTTAATCAACAGTTGTCAGGCCTGCATTTTGTTGACTACTGTTTGTCCTATGAAGAGCCAATGCTTTTTATTTATAGTTTTCTGGGTATAGTCTGTGGAATCCCAAGACATTAATTAAGTGTATTTATGAAGTGTTCATAATGATCAAGCATGGATTTTTTTCCTTCCCCAGCCTTGTATGCCTTTTTAGCTTAAGTCTAATAAAGCAAGGTCTGACTCAAGAATCACTAATGAAAAAAAAAAGGTATAAACAAGTTGAAATAGAACAGGTCTCTAGGATTAGGAATTAAGAATGGCCCAAAAGAGCTTTTATGTTTATTACTTGGATCAAAGTATCATCATGACAAAAAATATGACCTAATTTTAATGCAAGTGACCTCAGAATAACCAGCACTGTAAAGTATCATTTTTCTTCTTGTAGGAATCCAAACAAAAATTAGTTACTTTCCTCCTCGGAGAGGACATCTGGACTGTTTATCAATGAACAGGAATTCGCCTCACTACGAAGAGCCTGTGATATCTCCTCCTATGCACCAAGGGAAAGCTGGGCTTTCAGAGCATCTGCACACACTGGCAGGTTTTTTCCCCCTGACCCAGCCCCTAGACAGGAGGTCTGAGCACGAAATTTATGGTCTGGGTGATGTGCGCCATGAGCTCACACTTTACTAGACAAATTAGACGCGCTGCAATCCGTGCAGCTGTAAACGACGTCCTGCAGGGTTCCACCTGATCTTTTACAGCTTTTCATAAATCAGTACCTACTAGTTGCAGAAGAGAGTCATTAAAAAGAAATCATGGAAATTACATGTTTGCTCAGGGGAAGTGAAATAGAACATTTCTCTCCCCTCTTTCCAATTTTTTTTAACTGTTTTTACTTAGTTGCTTTGACTAACTATGATATTCCCTACCATGTCATCTTTCAACAGTCATGGAAAGACTTCCTATCCCATGTCTATCTACATACTTGTATTTACTGACATGTGGTGCCCTGAAAAAAGAAATCAGCAAGACTCAGGTTAGAGAGACAAATGTAACAGTGAGATGTCAGTTACAAAATGCCCTGTTGCTGGAAGCTTTCTCTGGATGTGCCCTTTACTTCCACAGCTGGAATTAACCTTTGAACCACCTGCAGTAGTGAGGAGAACTAAGGTTTATTACCATAAGCACAGTTTTTTGTCACAACACAGGAAAACCTTTGCTGAACTATCTAGCAACAACAAAGACCACATAAAACATAATTAAAACCCTTCCCTATACAGCATGAAAATCTCATCTCTGGTTGGCTGATGCCTGGCAAGAAAGAGATACACTAGCTTGTAAAACCCAGGAATTGAGACAAAGAGAACAAAAATGTCCTGCCACTTCTCCTGCTCAAAGGGTGGTATTCCACAAATACACAGGGGAGTTGTGCACACACAATCCCAGGCTTTGTATTGCAGGAGCCTCTCTCTTTCCATCTCTTTCTCCAAACAACACAACCAACCTTCACTTTTTAAATCTGGACTTTCCCTTCCACAGTCAATTTCTTTTAAAGGGGAAGGCATTTAAAAAAACATAAAGTAATTTCCTGTGGCAAATTTTAGGTAATTAAAAGCTGATTTTGTAAAGTAAAATTGCTCCCTATGAGGGAGCAAAACCTATGAGCCTGGTTTGAACACAAATCCTATGGGCTTTATGATTATGGCAAGCTGAAGCACAGAATTCAGGTCTAACAAGAAGGCTCTCCTATCTCAAGAGAAAAATAACCCCAAAAATAACAGGTGACGTGGAAAGCAAATCTTAGCTTTATCTCCTACAGCAATCAGAATCATATGTATATGTGTGTATCAGCAGGAGACTAGCAAATAAATGATAGGCCAAGGAGAATTAGAGCAATTATGTTTCCTTGATTATCCCTGGATCTTAAAGATAAAAACCTTTGGAGTTCTACCCCTTCATGTTCACTTTTAGGGTACTCTTAGCAGAATTTGTAACTTGGTGCCAAAAATACAATTCACCTCTTAGTGTGGCACATTTGCTCTTCCCAAGGGCCTTCATATGATGCTTGGTTGTGACTACTCTTTGAAGTTGAAGGAGAGCTGGAGAAATGAAGAGGGGTAATACAAATAACCAAAGGGGAAAACAGCACAGGTGAGGCTGCTGCAAAATGATGCACCTCTCTAAATGTCATCCTGGATTTCTTGTTTTCCAGCTCCGTGTTGCCTTTTGGCAAAAAAACACCACAAAAAACTCCTCTTTCTCTAGCATAGTAAGCAAGTAAAATTTCAAGTGACCCTTAGGTCAGTCCTTCAGTCTTCCCCACTCCTTCACCTGCCCCTCAGAACATGCTTTTCAAGGGGCTTATATCTCTTCAGTATCCTGGTGGGGGAATAAATCATATACCTGAGCGTATCAATGCTCCTTAATTTAATTTTTTCCAACACCAAACCGCTGAATGCAAAAAATATCAGCACATTGCTGAAATGGTTTCCTTTTTCTCATAATAGAGCCTGAGCTTTGCTTCAAAGCACAGAAATACAGGCACATGGCCATTTCCTGGGATGGATAGCTGGTTGGCAGACCCTTAAGAGCAACTGTTAGGACAGTCTACAAGGTCTTCAGAAGAGAAAGGAGCTAAAAATGCCTCAAAGAGCTCTTAAAATGCTTTTCTGGCTCTTTCCATCTCCCACTTGCTGTGAACGACTTGCCCTTATATCTCACATTTGGCTGTGCTGTAAATTTCTACAGACAAGTGGCATCAGGCAGGTCCTTCTCCCAACATTTCCAGCACAGAATTCCCATAAACTCTAACGAGGGCTTCGCGTTGTAAAGCTGGCACAGCGAGCTGAGAACAGCAGAACGAAATCCCTTGGATTTGCAATGAACAGCAGACACTCACAGCCAAGGCCACCCGTTGGTCCAGCTGCATTGCTGTTTAAATTATACTATTTAAATCCGATTTAAATTATACTATTTAAATTATACAGTACCCGACCCTGTCTGCTGTAAATTCTTGCCTGAGTTTCTCACCAGTGGAGTCAAATTAGAAGTGTGAAACTGCAAATAGCTGTTTTACTGTCCCCGCTAACAGCGAGTCCCAGCAGCTCCTAACTTTGAAGGAACAATGGCTGATTCGTGTCTGCCCCAGGCTTGCTATTAATGACTGCTGGGAAAAACAGGTGAAAAAAGGGCTTTTCTGTCTCTTGCTGCTAAAAACCCGAAATCCTTAAAAATCTTGGTCTAACTCCTGGATTCCCTGCATAATCCAAACTGTTTAGACACCAAGGAATATAATTTACTGTATTTTTCTATTTTCCTTTGTGATTTGTAGTTAAAAGTCTCTTCCTCCTCCATAAATTTGCTATTTAACAAGCAGAGAGAGAGTTAATATTGTAGGCTTATATTACTTGAATTCCTTTGGAGCGAGCAGTCTGGTTTAGGACAGAGATTATGTTATTGCTGGATTTTAAACAAAGCTTCAAATTTGCACATAATCCTGCTCTACACAGCATCTGCCCAAACCCAGATGCTGTCCTTGACATCCTGACAACCACAAAGCCTAAGCCCTCTCTGAAACGTTCCAAGGAAAACTGAACTGTCCTTTCAGCCCTCCGTCCTGGAAGTTCCTACCAGGGATAAACAAACAAACACTATCACAGCAGGTCAGCAATATATGTCAAGCATCTAAAGACATCTGACCTGAATGGCAAAAAAAGAGGGAGCTCCCCAACAAAGTGTTCAGCCAGTACAAATAGTTTTGTTTTGCTGCAAATGTTTTTGTAAAAGCAGGGCTTGGATTTTGCTACATAAAGGAGCAACCTGAGTGTTTTATTTGCTCCTTTTGAGTTTGATTTTCATCAATATCCCACCAAGCTAGAATACTAGAGTGTTTTTACTGAATCATTAGATTTTAACTGGAAATAAACTTTGTAAGGGGTAAACCTCAAAATTTTAAACAGCAAACAGTGCCCCTGGATATTTCAGAATGACACCAGTGAGAGCATCACAATGACAGGCAACAAAGCACATTGAACACTTGCAGTCAATTTCTAACAAATAACAGGCTCCCCACCAAATTCTGCTTGAGGAAATTACCGCAGCAAATAATTCAAGCAACACATAAAATTCAAGAAAATCAAGATAGGATTGTAAATAACTTGCGAACACATCAAAGGATATATGAGGAATTAATTATTCATACACATTTTTAAACACTTCTGTGTTTTCATCAGGAAGGGTGACTGCCCCTGACCCCTTAAATTTTCTGGACTACCTGAAAAGAACTTCAGCTATGCTTCTCCTGAAAATAAGTGACTTTCTGGTTTTTCTAGTACTTGAATTTCTAAACAGGGGACTTTTAATAAGAAATCTGAAACCAAATCTACCTGCAGTGCTGCAGCACAATCCAGAAATAATGTCTTTTTTTTTTTCCCCCGATAGAATTACAGAGTGACACGAATTACTAAAAAAAGTTGTATTTCATTTTGTATTAAAGAAAACCCACATAACTGTTCATAGATGAACTCTTTTTTTTCCATAGTCAGATATGCTACTTCCTCACCACAGAACTGGAACTAGGAAATTAATGGAAGATGTGAAATTTGTATAATAGTATAGGATATACAGTCTTAGGCCTCTGAGTGAAGTTCAAGGAGGCAACTACGCATTTTATAAGCTTCAATTCCTGAGCCTTCAATAAAATCCTAAGAGTTTTTATCCATGTACTTTGTCACTCATAAACACAAAGAATAAATCAAGCTGCATATTCATTATTGTAAACGAAGAATAACACTACTGAACTTGTAGAGGTACCTCATTCTGGAGAAAAAGAAATGTGGGGTTAAATTTTATTTAAGTTCTACGCTTAGAAAAGGTACACAGTTAACATGCATAATGATGTCCACTTTGAAATTAGCATAAATGTTTGGGGTTTTTTTATATAAGCAGCATGATTTCTTTAAAAATCTGGGTTGTTTTCAATCTCTATGTCTGTTCATAAATTTTACATTTTGCAACACACAACATTTCTCATGCTGTCCCAAGAAGACTAGTGGCCTGAAAATACTTGAAATTACAAAACAAAACTTTGCTTCAGAAATTTCTAAATGTGGGAGCCCAGAATCGGGAGAAATTCTTTGAAAGTGCCTTAAACCCAAAGACTGGCTGTCCAGTGTGGCTGACTGATGCTACAAGCAGTGCTTGAGGAGCTGAAAGAGGAGTCTAAAAAGTGCAGTGGAGGCAGCCCTGCATCCTGGCTCTGTTTGTGGAATCAAAAATGGCTGTACTGAAGTCCACTGCTTTTGCTCAACGTGCTCTGTCTTTTCCCTGGATTTCATACTAAAGGTATCTCCATGCCAGGAGAAACAGATGTTGAATGCCATTAACGACTGCTGGTTAGCCTGTAAGTAACACCTTCGTCTTCAAAGATATGTGGCAAACTTGCTAATTAATTCTCCTGTGAGAAAGGTAATTTAAATTTTCAGAGAGACAGGGAAGTTAGCTAAACAAAAGGATCATTTTTAAAGGTCTCAGTAAGGAAGCTGCCTTTGAAAGGGATGAAGTTTTGACATTTTCCAAAATAAAATGTGGTCTAACAGATTTTGCAAAACAATTCGTAGTTGTGTTTCCAAGCTGAGAACTCTTTCACAAATGTTTGAAACGACACTACCTGCATCTTATTAGTAAGTGGGCAAAAATCACCACATAATTTTACAGAGCTCCAGATAAGCAGGAAGACGTGTTAATGACATTCCATGTTAGATTCTTGGGCTAGATATGAACTGAGAATAAAGAACTGAAGGATAAATGCCCCATTAAAATCTCCTTCCTCTGAGGTCCTCAACTGGCAATGAGAAATAAGTAGCATTTTCCAGGAAGCCCCAGAGACTTAACAAAATCACCAGCTGTTAACTCTGAGTAACTCGTAAAATTATGATTTTATTTTTTTTTTTAATAGAGAAGACTATCAGCTGTTTATTTTCTGCATTTGATATATGAGACAAAGTCCTGGAATTCCTGCACTTAGACATAACTATTAATACAGCTGGAAATAAACAAAGACACTTAATACAGAAATATCCTGAATTCTCAGGTTTTCTTTCTCCCTTTTTTGAAATATAATTCTATCTTCTTCTCCTAAATAACTGCTGGCAGCATAAAGAAACAACAGCAGCAAGACTTGACATTGAATTCCACTTCACCAAAAGCTTATATGGAAACAAGAGCAAATATAGAAGCAGGTTGGGGTTTTTTGTGCGGATTCCTTGTCAGTTTTGCAATCAATCAGAGGCCTGGAAGAAATTCAGAGTTTCTAAAAGTTATCTGTTGGAATTAGAAACAAATTTTTAATTTTTTTTCCAAATCCTTTTTGTTGGCAGAGGCTGTGCATTAACTCGGTTATTCCTGTTTTATAGCGGGTTCAAGAGGACTTACTGCCTTCAACCCCACCTACATCACAGATGGAAACACACACAGCAACTATAGGAAAGCTGCCACAGTATTTGACTTGCCTGAATCCTGCATCATAATCCTTATACCTCAAGATCACACTGTCTTCTGACAGCTTAATTCATTTTGGGATACAGAAATGCATTAAATATATTGGTAATTACACATATGTTTTAAATATTTTATACGTATTAACGTATATTTTTGTTTGGTTGTTTTTTTTTTTTTTAATTGCCAGGTAAGAGTAAGATTCATATACATAAAATGATAATATACATTGTAACTCTAGGGACCCATCACACACACACACACACACACATATATATATATATATCAGAAATACCAATAAGTGGGAAAAAAAATGAAACAGATAAAGAAAATGTCATGAGTCCATTTAAGGTTTGTAGTGTACAGAAAGTATTTCCAGTTCCATGACTTGGGTTACAGTTTTTTTCCCAACACAAACGAAACAACAACTAATAAACCCTTTCAGACCACAACCTCACCAACTTGCCAGCAGGTGGGTGAAGTGATTCTGTCTCTCCAACTCAAACTGAGAAAACTTTCCATCTGCTTTGTATCTCTATGAAATGCTCACAAATGTGAAGTAATACACAGTGGACTAAAAAAAACATAAGCTCAAGAAGAAAAATAATGAACTTGATCAAAACTGGGAGATCTATGAACTCACTTCCACCCTAAAGATATCCAAGGACTCTGTTAGAAAAACGAACATCATGTTCAGAAAACAGGAAAGAACAGCAAGACATAAATCAAATAAAAATATCATGAGGTTGTGCTTTAGAAAACCGCATGACTTGTACTGAGTTCTGTTCCTCCAGCCCCTTACAGAGCTAGTTAGCTCCAGGCAGCCTGAGGGACACAAAACACCCGTGTGTCCATAACCAGTGCTGGTCTTGTTAGCAAGAGCTCAAGGTGGCCACCTGATTAAAAAGTGGATTTTGACAGGTAAGAAAGAAATCCACCATACTCTCTACTTTACAAGGAATAGAAATGGAATTTTCATGTGAATTTGAGATGAAACACAACACCAGGAAAGGTATTATGAAACGTTTGCTGTGCTGAGGCTACAAAAAGCCTTTTGTCAATGTAAGGTTCAAAAGCACGTAGAATGGTCTGCAAAGTGATGATCAATAAGGATAAAAACATCCCCTCGGGTATCAAGAAATTATTAGATGCTATAGAGTGGCCTGAAGGGATAGAATAGTGAAAAGGAAATACAGAATTGAAGGCTTTGACTCCTCTCCCCTATTCCTATGAGGTATTAGGATAAAACGTGCCTGGACTATGGCCTGGAATCAGATGTACAGTCAAGCACATCCTTCAGCTGAGGTCACTTAACAGCAACATCCCCAGAGGACAGGGATATCCTATGCACCTCCAGCAATATGTTTTTAAATAGGATACAACAGTGCTGTGACTATTTTAAACAAACATCAGCTCTAAAATCTGTAAGAAGAGACAGGTTTTGCATCTGCAACAGACGTAGTCAGGTAAAACATTTTTCCTGACCAAGTATCCTCTGAACACCTACAAGCATATGGTGGGCATAAAGCTTTAACATTCCTCCAGTAGCACCACAGACATGGGTAAAAGAGAGCTGGGACCTCTATAATTTAGATTAATTGCTTATTATGGGTAGGAGGAGAGGTGCAGTGGGAGTGCTGCAGCCTCAAATAACAACTGAGAGCAGCCATTGGAGCCGATGCAACCCCCTGGGCCCTGGGGGCTGAGTCGCTGAGTGCTTTACCCTGCAGTGATGCCTGTCCCTCTCTGGCTGCTGACAGCAGGAGAGTATTGGCAACAATCCGACTGCGTCTCCTTCTCAAGGAGCTGCCCCGACTCACCACCCTCTCGTATCAGTTACATATTTCTGTGCATGAGGCTACAAGCAAGACCCAAACCCATTTTAAGTCTGGCTTCTCATTTTTCTTCCTCATTTTTCTCTGTCAGTCTGTCAAAAAGCGGTGCTGAACATCCAGCACTCCGTCTCTGGCCAGCAGCACCGCCGGCTCCTGTCGCAGAAGGAGGGCACGTTCCCTGCCAGCAGTGCCTTCTCTGCAGGACAAAAACGGCTGGCTCCAGCTTTTCAGCCCTGTCTGAGGTTTGAGATTAGTCTCTTCTGACAATGGTTACCCGGGCGTGATCCAAATCTGCATAGGACTGCTCAGCACCCCTCATTTGTCATTCTTGGTTGTTTTTAAGTTCAAGGGTAGCCTGGGTTGGCCTGTAGGCACTGACAGGGCAAGAGTGAGATGGAGAGATCATGGATCACGCATTCCCTGAACCACAACAAATTCCTTCCTAGAGGGGGAGCGCTTGGACTCAACCACGTGGCCACCACCTGGACCCCACAGTGCCCTGTCTGTCAGGAGGGAGTGAGGAGCTGCAGAAAGGGGGAGAGATTGCACCGCTTGAGAATGTGCAGGGATGTAGCAGTGAAAAGGTAATTGGGAAGGAAGGAAAGAATAAACCCCACCTTTGATACCCCCCTCCTCAGAAATGTGCTCCATACCAAAGCCAAAGCAGCACTCTGCCACGAGGAGCATTTTGCTGAGAGCTCACCTAAAGCAGCTGTGAGGTTCCCCACCACGTTAGCAGATTCCTTCCTTCCCCATGCTGTGCCAGGAGCACGGGACTGTGCTATGGATGTGGAGCCATGTGCATAATGAAAGAGGAGCAAGGAGAGGAAGAGAGACAGGAGAGAACAATATCACACTGTGGAGCTCCTGCACAGAACCCAGCAGGTGCAACCAGTGCTCAGACTGAATTTGGTCACTGCTAGAGGGTATCAGCTTTTACTGGCTATGAACAGGTAAATGGAAGTGATGGTTCAACATTGTTTTCAGCTCTGCTGTGGCTCAAATCTGTAACTGGAAGAACAGGAAACAGGGAACATTTTGCTTCTGTTTGGAAAGCAAAACATGCAGCATTGGTTTCTGCAATCAAATCTGCAAACCAAAATGAGATAGTTTCGATTCCCAACTCTCCTATTCAGCAGATTGCTGCAGTATATCCCTATAAAATAATTATTTGCACCAGTCATTTACCAAATAGGGGTGCAAGGTGCTTGGAAAAAACATACTTAAGTAAGAAGATGGTGTTTAAAGAGTTTGGGTTTTTTCCCCAAAACGTTTACTGCTGTTTGGGTTTTTTGGGTCTTTTTTCTTATACCTGCCAGGTAACAGAAACAATTGCTTCAGTAAGCACCTTGATGTGTTAAAGGCTCACCAATTAAATTATTGAAACATAATTAGTGTGCAAGCCATCCTCCCTCAATATATACGTTTTCTCACCTCCGGAGTGGCAGTAGGAGGTAATTAGACTGGTCAGTCTCTAGCTCAGAATGCAACACAAACCAGGGGCCAGGAAGAAAGGAGGCAAGGTCCATGCCAGCTGCACAGCAGCCTGCAGTGTCAGTGCAGTTCTTCCCACTGCCTTGGCTCAGTTTCCCTTCTGTGCTTTCCCATTTGATTGCCATGGTGAGAATGTGCTGCATCAGAAGTAAAGGTCTAAGAGGAAGGTTTTGCTTTGCTGTGTTCCCTTTTTGAAGCTTGCCTGGTCTCTTGCCCACTGAAACACTCTCCAAGAACCCGAGTCTGAAGCAGCAGAGGAGCAGAGTGTTTTTCTCCCTGACTCTGCAGGCTTTGCTGACAGACGATTTTGCACCAGCATTCATGCTAAAAATAATTTTATATCTTTTACATCACTTCAGTAAGAGTATGACATTTTTTTTGCATTATATAAAGCACTTCACTTTAACCTTACTTAACTAAAGCTCTTCTTTCACCACATGCTCATTATGCCCTTAGGTGTCAACACACTCTTCAGCTGCTCTATCTCAATGAGATAATTCTTATCTCATTGTAGTGAAGTTCCAGAGTGTGTGGAAAAATCAGGATTAAAAATGAATATTATTTTAGTGCAATTAGGAATACTGCACAGGTTGAAAATTAATTCCTTGTTAACACGTTGATCTACTAGGGAAAGGCATTTTGAAGTCTGTGAGTCCTACTGAAAGCAAGAAGATTATTCATATGATTAAAGTTAAGGGGGCTTGTCAGAGAAGAGCATAACAGTGTATTTGGACCCAATTAAGAAAGATACTTAGGAACATGACCAGCTGTAACCTGTGAACACTAAGCACTTAAAACACCACCAAAGGTCAGAAGGAAAAGGAAGATCACATGTTGGCCAAATTTGTTCTCTAAACCTCTGCTCGATCTCACAATGGATTCCATATCTCTAGCATAAGAACTTTTCACAAATTGGATAAATAATAGCAAATAATTAATAAAAAATAACAGCAATAATAAAAATAATGATAACATTAAATCTTTCTCCCAAAGGAATATTCAGGAAGCACTCTCTAGCCTTCAAGATACAAACAGCTACAGTTCAAAAGCTGAAGAGGCAATAAACCAAGCAGACAAATTTTAATTAGAGAAATGGAAGAAATCAAAGATGTTTGTGTACATGCAATGTAAGATCTAACATGTCACCTTGCCGCTGCATTGGTGATTATTTTCAGGCTGCTGGGATTACGGATCAGCTTATCCAGGATGCTGACAATTTGCTCAAACTTGGGTCTGTTGTTTCTGTCTTTCTGCCAGCAGTCCAGCATCAGCTGATACAAGGCAGCTGGGCAGTCCATGGGAGGTGGCAAGCGGTACCCTTCATCAACAGCCTTAATCACCTGCACAAGGATAAAAGTTTTTGAAAACTTAAAGGCACTTCCATCAACTTGTTTTTATCAGTTCTGTGAACATTAACATGGACATTCTGTGTTTGAACAAATGTGTTTATTCACTAATTGTCTCGTCCTGTGATGCCTCTCGTTTATCTGCAAAGTAAACCAGGCGGTAGATTAGACATACAGGAAGGGGAGTTAAGATACAGCATGTGACTTTGATGAAGGTGAGTGTGCAGAAAGGATCTCCAAAACTCACACTCAATTGAACTAAGCCCATAAACAAAGCTACAAGTCCGTGCTTAAGCGTGCCAAACTTCAAAAGGTCTTGAATTACACACCCAGCACACACTTCCCGTGTTCTCCAGTGCATGCTGCACTCAAAAAAACAACAGAAGAAACAACCTCCCCTGCAGAAAACCAACCTACCCTCTCATGGGACATTCTGAACTGATAGACAGATCTTCTGGATGATCTCAAAGGGCCAGAAAATATTTTTAAAACTTACCTCAAGGAAAACTACACACTTCCTAGCAGGAGTGCAAGCTCAATTGTTGTCTCATTTTCCTAGATTGGTAAAGTTTGCCTAGATTGTCTGTATTTTTTACAAATTGACACAAACACACACAGAATATTAGTTTAGAATTTACACTGTTCAGAAGCTTTTTATTTTAACCTTTCCACTAGAATCTGACATCTCTTGATCAGGCCTACAGTATCTGTTGCACCATGAATAAAAACCCCAATGTATTCAAAGCAGAAACTGATAAAGCCATGCTCTGTTAATCTTTCTTTTTTATCTGGATCAGTTAATTGAAAAGCAGGACAAATTACTCTGAGTCAGAACGGGGATGGGAAACAGTTCATGTTTTAAGCAGCCATGAAGGAGAGGCACATAAATAGGTTAATCCTTGTGTTTCTGATTTTAATGTGTTATTCTTAGAGGCATTCTACTGGTATATCAGCCTACATAACAGGATACGTTAATCTCCACAAACAACAGAGAAAAGGTTCACTACTAATACATAGTTTTCTGCAGAGACTTGGGTTCCAGAGGTATTCATTTGAAAGGGAGTTTTCTTTTCTTCCTTGTTTAGCATAAAGCAGTACTGAAAGTGTCTGACTACAACTATTTATTGACTTCTTTTTTAATCTAGTGCTAGTAACAATATATACAAACTCCTTGAAAGACCTATTTGTATTAATGACTACAACTTAAGAAAATCTTATTAATAAGTAACTGCTCTGGAATAAATTTAAAATTAATAAAATAGCAGAAAAAGAATCAAAAATAGATATATAAAAAAATCTTATTTGGGCAAATGTTATGCTTCTTTAAAAAATACTGGAAGAGATCCATTAATCATTTGGATTGCAGGCTTGGACAGTTTACTAATGTAACAAAGAAGCCTGTATTGGAAATCGTCTAATCAGATCACTCTACTCTTTTTTATCCATTGATTACTTCCAGAAGCATTTTGGTTTCATTAAACTTTTAGTAGAAATGCTTTGCTTCTCTTTTTCACAAGTGCCAAGAGCAATTTATCCTGTGTGTTTGACATTTACAGAAAACTTCTACAGCATATTATACAAGTGGAACCAAAGGGGATCAACAGAAATTTAGGAGGGTTTTTTAACAATAAGCCAAGGAATGTAAAAGGCAATGACCTCATTGCAGTGGCATTCTTTGAATCATCCTACACAAAACCACCAATGTGATAAAATGCTCTAATATGCCCCAAAGCTCCAAAATACCCTGCTACAGTGATGGTGGCTTTTTGTTAAGTTCTGATGAAGTTTTAGTTGACCAGAGAGCAGAGATTTTCATCTCTACATCTCATTCCATGTCAACATCAAAACCTCAGAGCCACCTGGTTTCATTATGCTTCGCTTCCTGTCACAGCTTGGTTCTTTATTTGAGAACATAACTGAGATAACAATATACTTACATCCTGGTTGGACATCTCCCAGTATGGTCTCTCCCCATAAGACATCACCTCCCAGAGAACAATCCCATAGCTCCACGCATCGCTGGCTGACGTGAACTTCCGATAGGCAATGGCTTCTGGGGATGTCCATCGGATGGGAATCTTGCCCCCCTAGAAGCAGAACAGAACAAACCAGCCTATTTGACAGCACTGCAAGGAATATGACTCTGCATGGTTGATTATTTTATCTCTGAGATTCTCAGTTTTCATCCTACTGGTGGGAAAAAACAGTGTAAGCTGGAAAATGCTACTGCCATTTGTTATGAAAGCATCTAGAGGGTAAAATACATTGCACTGAAAATTCTACTGAATGTATAGATATATAGTATAGCATACATACTGGATGCACATACATATGCACAGACAAGAGTAAATGCAAGTTAACTATGGTTGATTTTCAGTTATAAAATGTTTGGAAACTGGTATGACAGTCATACAGCATTAAAAACTGAAAAGCTAGTACAAGGTCTTTGCTTATAACCTAGGTTCCTTTGCACAGCACAGCACAGTTTGGCTTTTGTAAAACGTTCAATTGGTTCACCATGTTTTCAACCCATGTTTCCTAGGACATTCAAGGAAAATGAGGGGCCATGGTGTTGTCCCGTTTCACTAATGTCAACCCTAGAATTTCACAAGGAAGCAACTGTGACCACAGGCACAGATTCCTGTTCCAAAGCTGCCTGAGACAGTCACAGAAGGACAGACTGTGAAGGGGTCAGCTGTGCAGAGGGAAGAGTGCAAAAGTTTCATCTGGGGAAGTGGCTTTGAACATTTTTTACAGTCCTAAGAGAAGTGAGCCATCATTAAATGAAGTGAACCTGAAGAGAATTGAAGGTACCAGTACAATTAACATTGCAGTTTTCTTTGGTTAGGGCCACCACTTGGTGCCACAGGTCAAATTAGTAAAACGTACACAAGCAATCTCAGGCTGAGTTTCTGAAATATGAAAATTAGAGGGAAAGAGACAATTTCCAGTGGTGCCCGTTTTGGCAGAGGTTTTCAGTACTGATTTGTGAGTCACACATGAGAAAATAAAGTTCTAAAAGACAGTGGTACAAAAGTAAATACTGAAAATGCTGGAGTGAATACATTAGAATACAGAAAAGTGGGAGAGTTTAAAGTTATTTCCAGTTCCAGGGATCCACAACATGCACAGAATATATGCTGAAGGTTTCACACTAGACTAGCTATTTGCAGCGCCTCTGCAACCCCCATTATCCTACAGTCATATACCTATCCTCACAACAACCTGTGTGGGAAGGGGGTGTTCCTATTTCCACTGAGTAACCAGCAAGAACAAAGATTTAAACATATTAATGCTTTGCCTACATTCCATAAAGTGTACCTGCACTGAGGGTAGCCATACACTCACCAGCTTTAGATTGATTAGCTTGGTTAACAATAGAAATGTGGACATTAGTGTTAATTAGGAAACTAAATACAATCTAAATATATCGAAGCCTAAGAATCTTCATTTTCATGGCCAATATTGCATAAAATAAACTAAGTATAAGCAACACAGGCAGGCCTGACTCAGACTACAATTTAGACCTCCAAAATGTCACTAGATATGTCCCAGAGGATTGGCAAAAATTCAAGGAGGGACTTATCTTTGCATATGGTTTTCATGGACCCCACTCCATTTAGCAGGTTCCCTACCAAAAGGAAAACCCTTATTTTACACTCAGCCCTTAAAATTCATTAACACTGAAATTAGACATGACTTGTGGACCAACAAATAAGACACAGAAAATAAATGTCAGTATTTGAAACCACCTTTTTATTGCTGAAGCCAAGTGAAGAGCTATTAGATGATGTTCTTCAGTCACAAAAAGTACCTTGTATTTTCTATTAATTATAAGTTTGTTCACAATTCTCAGTGCTGCTCCAGAACAGTACCAAGAACATAAAACCCACTTTGTTTTTCTCATATGTGTTAATAAGAAGTATTATACTTTCCTTACGAATGTCCAGGGTCCCTCAGTGAGTCCAAGGCACAGCCAAACACAAGGGAAGCTCTCCTGTATCCCAGTGTTCTCACAACAAGTCCACTTATAGTTTTAGATGTTAGGCTGATAAAGAAATCAGGATGCCTTTTCTTTCTATGCCTACTAATAGTGAACTCCGATTTCCAGTCAGGAATGTCAGCTCTGGGGGACAAAAGTGTGTTCAGCACAGACCAAGCCAGACCAGCACTGGTTCAAGGGGGAACAGTTTCAAATTCCTGGTGTAAAATGGAGATGTGAAAGAGGGAAATGTTGGTCCTTCCTGCTTCTGACAACAGAACTGCCACCTCAGACAAGCCCCAAGCTACTCTCAGGTCTTCTGATCTCTCCCCTTGTGCCCTGAGGCATCCTGGAAAGAGACTTTGGCATGTCATTTGAAAGGAGTCGGGACACAGAGCTGGGTGTTATCGGTGGGCTCGTGGAAACACAGTCAGTGTGGGTTCCCTTCTCCAGGAATGGATTAGGATACATTTTAAATGGAGGGATGGCAGAACATACACCTGTAATGTGCCACATAGGAAAGCCCTGGAGGGATGTTGTTTTTCTTGCATCAGCATAAGGGCTGGTTCTGTGAAATACACAAGCAACATTTTGGAGTTTTCAGAATGTAACTCTTTAAAAATCTGAGTTTCCATGGGTTGCTTCAGGCTCACTTTTTAAATTTCATACTAAGATACAAACATGAAGCCCTTCTTGCTTAATTCTGGAGAAATAATTGCCAGATAGCACATGGAAAAATGAGATCTTTAGACAAGGGCAGGAAATATTTGATAGGTCTTTACCTTTACAATCCTATGTAAAAAGTCATTTATACAACTGGAGAAACACATTTACAAAAAATGACATTAATTAGTCTCCTAACGTTTTGGGCCTGCTTTACTGCACAAAGATTACAAACCCAATGGAAAGAAGTTCTTCTGGCTTTGGTGAAAAAGGAAAGTACATGAGCCCCAGACTCCATTATAAGGAGTGTGAGTCAGTGGTTTTAAAATTTTCTGTGCTAGGTCTCAGCTGTAATCTTATAAAAACGTACAGATACATGTAGCATTCTCTATAAACTGGACAAAAATAAGAAGAGTATTAAAATGTAGTTTAAAAAGACATCAACTGCCACTGAATAGACTATAAAACTATAATTTTGCTAGTCTGCTCTCCAATTTGTCAAAAAATGTCAATCTTATATTTTGGGGTTTTTTTAATAATTTAAGAACAAGAACAACCAAAAAAAAAAGGTCTGTCAAATACCTTTCAGTCAAATAAGCATTTTACTGCACAAACAATTCCCCCCAAAGGATTATGCAACGTTCACATTTTAGCAGATATCCAAATATCAATATATGCAGAAAATCTGAAGAGTTTTATCAAATTAAATACATGGTTTTTTTACTGTTATTACCTTTCAAAATCATAGTGCTTGCTGTAATTCATATACTCTATTCTGAAATTAAAACCTCGTGATCATTCAGCATTAGAAAATGCTTTTTCATTTCTTTCCACTTTTTGAGAAATACTCAACTCATTTGAACAAATGTAGCATTTCCTTTGCCAGAAATCAGGATATTCTTTGTAATATTCTTTGCCAGTATCAAAGACATCTTGCAGAATTTACCTTCACATAAAGCCAAACACTTTCTCATAGGCCATGGAGTTGGAAAAACTAAGGTCCCATATTTTTCTTGTCTCTTAATTTTTATCCCCCTTTCCCCAGTCTCCTAATATTTAAAATTACTGTAATGATACCTTCCAATACTTGTAAAATATCTACTGATTATTTTCTGAAGGTAAATACAGGTTTTACATATTTTTGTCATGGTCTCCCTTTAAGGTCATGCTCACCATGAAGCTACATAAGCTGCCTGAATTTGGGTAGAAAGAGAGCTTTAATATTAGAAATTGTAGGAGTTTGTTATTGCAGCTCAAAATGCCAGGCAGGCCAGGTCAGAGAACCTCTCTCAGGGTTTGAAATCAGTGAGCCAGCAGTAACTAAAAGTTCTCTCTGCTGTAGATGGAGCTGTGATTCCTGCAGTATCTGGCTATTCAACATAATTCATCTGAAGTCAATGAAGTCCTCCATTTATTTCTAGCACGTCTGGCACTCCAGCACAAGGCAGCTGTTCCCAGGACTTCATAAGCCATTCCAATATTCTGATTTATAATCTGTTATAGGTTGACTGCCACAGGCACCTAAGCCACAGGCCTGGGTTGGGGAGAATCAGGGAAAATGGATTCTAACAGAATTACTAGAACTCTACAGAAAAACCTGACATTAATTCATTATTCCAGGACATAGGATAGTTCAGGAGATATCTTACTGGTACAGAACAAGAGTCTCATGTGAGTGAGATGAGCCTGACTTACCCTCTCACATGCTTGAAAATTATCTGATGCTACTTGTCAATTCCATACTAATGATTATTTTATCTTGAAATTATCTCCTCCTTGAGTAGTCAGTGATAACAGAGCACTGTTTCTCTCCCTTGTACGTATCAGGCAAGAGAATTTGTGGGGGTTTCTTTCCTTTTTTACCACATTCTTCAATACACTCAGCCTGTATTACCATCTTTTTGCACGTATAGGGAAACCACAACAGATTTCTGCCAAGCGCTGGCTGCAATAATCTCTGCATAATAGAAAGGACCCGCGTGCCCTTCCCTGTGGTGCCTCCCCACGCTGGCACCTTGGCTGGGGGCACAGGCTGCCAAAATACTTGCCATCCAAGCACAGTGCTTTTTGAAGTGATGCAGATTTAATGAGAAATTATCCATGCAAGTATAACAACTGGACAGTGTTTTACATTGAAATGCCACAAACACCAGTGATGTATCTACCTATGCAAGGTTCATCTACTGATTATCCAAATATTATGCCTTTGAGAGACATAATTACAGTTCTCCCTACAAGTGTGATGGCTTAAATTTACTTCCACTTCATCCTGTGTCATTTGTCCACCCACTTGTCATGCAGACATCTAAAAATAATAAGGATAAAACAGATCAATTTGACAATGACAATTTTAATAGAATCTTGGCCTTTCAATTAAAAGTGAATAGCTATGGAGAATGTAGATAATTACAGTACATCCCCTGCAGCACAAAGACAGAGTAAAAAAAAAAAAATCCAAACAGTCACAGTCAGCCTGATTCACATTCTGGCTTCTGCTTCTGTAAGCAGGCACACCCCAGGCTGCCAAAGGCCTTTTGTGGTATCCAGTCAGTGACAATAATTCAGGAGGTAAAAAATGACCCTGTCGGGCAGGAAAGTTTCTTACAGCTCCCAATTCCCCAAATTCCACACATGCACTTGTGATCTTCGCATTGTCCTTCAGACTTCTCGTACAATGGCATGAATATCACAGATTATGCATTGATATATGAAGAGATACATAAATTATTGATATATAAAAGGATACATGTTCATATCCTTTATGGAAAGCTTCAGGCAAGGCTTCTGAGAACAGCCCAACACAAAATTTCACGCAGTCAGTGGCGTGCATTGAAAGCCTGAAGGGCTGACTGGGCTTCTTGGGGGTAGATCAATCCTGACATGCAATGATGAATTAAAGCAATAGAATCATTCCCAGGCTTTGACATTTACAGGTGGAAAATAGGAGTAGAAAAGGAACCTAAGTATATAAAACCTCCATCTTTGCAACTAACTCTGGTTCCACTGATAGTAAATGGACAGTTGGGAGTAGGAAAAGGTGGAGAGGAGGAGAAGGAAGTCTGTACCCATCAATATAATACAAACTCTTTAATGTTTGAAACTGTAGTTATAATTTAGATGTTTTTCTTTTTTTTCTTTTTTTTTTTTGTCTTTTCAAAGGCCTTCTAAAGCAGCAGTTGTCATCATTTACTTTTAAATGCATGAAATAGTTTGGGATGATGCCATTTTTAGGCATGAAACAGGTTGGGATGGTGCCATTATTTTAAAAAGTGGCACTATTTTTGTCTTGGCTTTGTCATATAATTAGAGCTCGCAAAATGCACTGAGAGCAGCCTAAAAGAGGGTCCTGTGTTTTGTGATATGCCTAAGCAGCAGGAACATGAACTGCTCAGCTTTCTGCTAGTGGAGTGAAGCTGTTTCACACTTGCGGTCCCCAGTTGCTTAAGCTGGGGATCAAACTTACTCCATGGAAATGCTACCTTGCCATGTACACAAGATTCACTTCAGAGGAAACTTGAGAAAAAAATGAATAGCAAAAAGCCTTCTTTTCCTCTCAGAGCCAAAATGTGGCAGAGGTGTATTCACAGCAACTACTTTTGAAGAAAGTTAGATTTTTCCTAGGTTGTATTTGCAGGTTTTAATTATCTGAGCATCTTCCTGCAGCAGTTTGCACATACACCATAAATGCCAGATGGAGTTTACTGAACACAGATGATTACACTTTACAAAATAGTTGTTTCCATCTGATTTCACTATCAGGTAGGCTTAGAAAATAGGTGACAGAAGGAGAGGAAGCAGGCCAGAGAAAATTCCCATGGCTGAAAACACTGACACCCTGTAAACCCTGATTTGTCCCAGTCACCCACATACAGGTCACTGATGTACACTGAATTTTCAGGGAGGTGCACTTCCCTTGCAAAGAGCTTTGGTGGGGAGATAAAACTTTTCTCTCTAAGTTAACAAAGACTTAAAGGTATCTTCAGATCTTAACACGAGTACACAAAATGCCTTTACTAAACTATAGATTAGTTTGCATGCCCAGATGAATTTTAGAATAAGAGAGTTGAACTTTGAAGCCTGTCAGAGGTATATGTCCAAACAGAACAACATATATTGGGGGTGGGATGAGAAATACAGACTTCCCACCCATGGTCATATTAATTGAAAGGGCAAGTGTAAGAAACATGAGATAAACATGCTATGCTTGGTGCTGAGCCAGGTTAGTATCCCATTTGGGCATCACATTTAAGGCAAATGTAGTGCAATTGAAAATAATCTGAAAGAGACCAGCAGAAACAGTAAGTTTGGTAAAAAATGTTTAGAAAAATAAAAGAATGGAGAGATGTGAGTGAAGAGGAACAGCATCCTCCATGCATGGAAGTAGCTGCTTTAAAGGGGGGATCAATCCCCTGCCTATGGGCAGTGGTGGTAGGACACAGACGAATTGTCTTAGTACATCCTGGGGTGAGACATGAAATTTGAGACTAGATAAATTCTATAAATGCTATACTTAAAATTGTTTACCTTAGGGAGAGTAACACCCATTAATTCTATAGGAGTTTTTTAGGAGAACAGGCAAGTACCTGACACAGAATACACCTCAGGCTGGACTGCAGATCATTTTCTCTTGAGAAATTCTTGCATTCTATGAATATTTACTTATTAATACTGTACCCATACTGAGCATGGAAACTGCTTTCTCCTACTAATGTCTCTTTATATTAACCATGACAGATCTCTGCAGACAGTTTTCTGAAGTGCTATATATTGCATATTTCTAACAGCATGACAAAGCTTATCAGACGTCAAAGAAAACACTGCAAGGTCAAGTAAAGAATAGAGTCTTTATGCCTGGTAATTTATGAAGGTATGATTGATAAATATGTATCTAGAACTGTATGTGTATATAATGTGTAAGAAAACAGCCAGGATTTCTTTACTCATTGGTCACATATTATTTTCTTTCAATCATGAGGGAGACAGCATGCAAACTACTACAATAATTGATGGCTCCTGTCAGTGTTCAAGAATGCAGGAAGCCCTAAAAACCCACATTAAGATTGCACTGATACACTCTAATCTGGTTTGTACAGTGAAGATGAGACAATTACTAGGAGCAATGCAAATTAAACTTGACTAAGATGCTGGATATTAATGTCACTTTTTCTAAAGTTAACAAAATCCACTTGCAATAGCATGAAAGGGTCAGATATCCCAGTGCAATATCTACATACACAAAGCTAAAGTCTTCCACAGCAAAACAGAGGTGTTATTCAGGTGAGAACTAGAGGTGCAGCAAAAATGTATTAAGAAGACACTGTGCTTTTCCTAAGCCAACACTGTAACTTCCAGGTAGCTTTTCAGACAGGATGAAACTCAGAAATGAAACAAGCAGCACACTACACTGTGGACAATCTCCTACCTGATAAAAGATGTTCTAAGGACAAAACAGTCTTGTTATCATTGATATCTTCTTGATATCATCACCTCTCCAAAAGACAGGTAAGATTTTGTGAATATGAATATGTAAGAAGGAGACAGTACAGGAAATTTATTACACTGCTAAGCAAGATTTTTTTTGTTTTGTTTTACTCAAGTTTTTACTCAGAGATACAACTGCAGGTATAACTGACACACCCTCAAAGAGCAGAGATATCAGGATGCTCCAGTCAGACATATGTCTCATCATACTAGAAGACACACAAAAACTTGATGGGTAGAGTTTTTTTGGGTTTTTTTACCATGTGGGAGCTAAATCAGCACTGCAACTAAACCTGCTCAAAGCATACGTGAACCCTTAGATTATGGGGTGCCAAACTGACTCAGGCCTTAATTATGGCATTCACTCCTTTACACATCCAAAAGAAAGAAACGGAGCCAAGAATTTTGCATACTTTAAGAAAACCAGTCTACCAACAGAAACCACATTTTCTGCCTTCTATTTTCTCTGAGATGTGAATTAAAAAACAGCTGTGATGAGCTTCTGGTTTATTGAACATCTCTGGCCACTGCTACACAGCCTCAGGGACTCCACCAGAGTTCAGTCTCTGTCCCAACCAGCAAGAAGATTAAAAGGATAAAGAAACACAGAAACTCACCCTTGTGGTGTAAGCAGCTTCTGGGTCATCTTCCAGTACACGAGAGAGACCAAAATCAGAGACTTTGCACACCAGGTTACTGTTGATGAGGATATTACGAGCGGCTAAATCTCGATGGACATAACCCATGTCTGACAGATATTTCATGCCAGATGCAATGCCTCGAAGCATGCCTACCAGCTGGATGACTGTGAACTGGGCATCATGTTTCTGGAAAACATTTGAAATGTCATTTCAGAGATTGCTCATGTTCCTGCTCACACAGAATTTTTGATAAAGACCCTGGAAGCTCCTCAGTGAAAGGCTCATGAGTCAGGCGTAGAGATTGAAATGCCACACGTGGAGCCGTGTTGAGCTGCGGGGGATAATCTCCCAATCAGCTGAGGGAAGGGGATAGATTTGCAATTCAGATAAAAATTCATTCTTCCTCTCCTTCCTGTCATCAGAATTTTAATTTCCTACATGGGACCTGTGTTAAAGCAGCACATAAATCTAAGGTGCATGTGCTCCTGAGACTGGAGTGTCAGTACATTAGAGAAACACATGTCCAACTTCCCTGAAAGGCCACAAGAATTTTCAGTGAAAATCCTAGCCTTACCCAATGAACTAATGAATGTTTTCTATTACATAAGAATTTATTTTTTTTTTTTTTTGTTTTTTTTACCAAAAGCAAGTGCTGATCTGAGTCAGTGGCTTTAAAAGTCCTTTAACTTTAAATTAACTCCTTAAATTTTTCCTCAACTTCAGGAACACAAAATTTACTTAAACTGTGACTTAGCCTAGAAACCATTGGTTCCATATATTTCTAATCATCCACTTCACGGTTTGAATCTCCCAGCACTTATTAATCCTGTTTATTAACATTTAGCTTTGATATTGATATATAGACACATAGACAACAGGACAACAGGATGTCATAGTGCAGCTCTCAAATGAATTCCCCAGTGCTGTAAATGGATGATCATGGGCAGCTCTCCAACTCTTCCTTCTACTGGTTCCAGCATTTTATTAAATACATAGGAGCTGGCTCTGCCACGTGAGGTGATCTCACATGAATCAGTCTCTAAGACTGATTGCATACATTTCACTTTTGATTAGTATACTTAGGGGCAATATCAGCACTGTAAACATTAGACCAATATATGGCACCATGGAAGCTTAGAGTCTCAGAAGAAATTAATTATTTTAAAAGACACTTAGTAGACCCCTGTCATGAAACCCTTTTTTATCAGAGCCAACACAAGAGAATTTATATAGACCCTGAAAAAGATTTAGCTGGAAATCAGGAGGTTTCTAAACCTGAACAACTCAGATGCTCACATAGCCTTTCAATGGCAATAGCAAACTAACTAGTTTCAGAAGGGATTTATAAAAAGGGTTATATGGCCTGAGTTACCTGTGATCTTAATGAGTCACAAGGTTCTTATCAATGTTTCCACACAACAGAAATAACAAAAATCACACTCAAATGAACAAACAAGCTGAACAACTGTTCTGTACAGTCAGAAATAGTTCTCCTTTCCTCAGAGATTCTTCTAGGATTTTAAGCCTAAAGAAAATATATATAGTTCAGGACAGATATATTTTGTTCAGCCACACTGACACATTATTTATATGTATTTTACATGCTCCAGTGGACACCATAACATATATACTACATACTGAAACTAAGGTTGACAATATATCCCCTTTTGGGGTTAAACGTCTAGTTCAATGTTATGAATTTGGGGGATAATGTCATTCAACCGTGGCAGAACCAAAGCAGTCTCCCAGCCACAGCTGAGTTTGCCCTAACAAATTAAAATTAAACTAGTGTTTCCCCTCAGATGGGATTTCATTTCTTCTACACTTCTTGTTTTGCCACAAGTAAATCTTGGTGACACAGGGAGTGCTCGCATTTTTTTAGGCTTGCTACCAACTTTGACAGAAAACAAAGATAAATCAACAACTGTATTAGTATGTCTAAGGTTAGAGAAAGAAAACAGGCCAATAAACTTTGCTAGCTAAACATTTCTAATATCCTCAGGTATGGGGTTACTCCCTAAACTTTTCATATTTAGGGAAACAGCTTCTGATTCAGTGCTATTGGTTTACTGATAAAATTTCCACAAATCCATCCATTTTAGAAATTACTTGCTAAGACATAAAGGCTGCCAAGCAGTAAACATAACTATATTACAGGCCTAACTCAGCCCTAGGAAAAACAAGTTCCCTTTTCGTGTGCTAGGGTGTTTTGTTTTGTTGATTTTTAATGGATTTGACATAACAATGAAACCAAAATTGTAACCTTTTGTAATAATGTTAATGCAAGCAGTCAAACTGGACCTGCAGATCCCTCCCTAGCTTTCTGAGCTACACACCACCAAATGGAATACACAATACACACCAACCAAAATGGAAATGATGAACTCTCAAGCAACAAGAGCTGATGATGAATCAGAGTAGAGGGGCAGTAAATTCACAGCAAGTTCAGAACAAGAACCAGTTCTGCACCATTTAGTTTTCTATTGCACTTACCCGTAGGAAGCTGTCCAAGGAACCATTTTCCATATATTCAGTAACAATCATAACTGGTTTACCTGCAAACAGATTATGGGGATAAAGCATTTAAAATCAATACAGAATGATCAGTAAAAACAAGCATTTCAGAAATGCACTCAAACCTTCCGAACCCTGAGGATAATGTTACATAGAAAGAAAGTAAAAGATGTAGAGAAAACCCTGTCTGTCCACAACCTAATTGTGATTCCACTGACATCAACAGAAATACAGCAATTTCAGCAGAAACTGATAGGATTTTTAGCAGCTCAGGTCCCAAGAAACGAAGCATCCTGCATTTTCGGTATACAGTGCCTTACCCATCACTGTTGGATATAATTCATCACATAACTGTTGAATTTACACAATGAAGTTGCTGTACCTTGGCATGCATTTCCCCCCAGATTCCTTCTGAAAGGGAACTAGGCATTTGCTATGAAGGGAGTCACATATTCCCTCATGCTACCCAGAGGTAGCAAGGACCAGGGAGCACTGCTCTTCATGGGCACAATCAATATATTCCTCAGGTACTGCAGGGAGGGAGACATTAAATAGAGTACATGGAGGCAACAGAAAAACCCCCTCTCCCTCAGGAGGGTATTTACAATACATTTAAACTGTTGAGCTCCAGCATTTTCCTAGCATGAGCTGAGGAAAACCTTGGGGTGGGGATAAAGATGGAAAGGGCAAGATAAAACACAGGGCAGTGGCAAGAAAAGCAGAGTTGGAACATGGTTATCTTACAGTGCTGGGGGCCATCTCCTGCCTCCTGCTGCCATGGGATCACTGACAACACAAACCTGGACAGGGTGGGAGCTCAATCACAGTTGGGTTGGAAGAGACCTCTGAGAACACCCACAGGGCAGCAGCAAGCTCCAAGGAAACAGCCCCGTGTCCTTGAAAAGCCTTTAATATCTTTCAAAACTTGTCCATATACATTCAGATCAGTTTTTGAAAACATTCTTTCTACCCTAGGGTATTTTGTAACATAACTGAGGCTTTCCATGAGATTGTGATACACTGGGCAGAAGTGGATGCAAAAATTAACGTGATTAGGATGAAGTTTACAGACAAAGGTCATTGCCCTGCTAATATTTTACCATCATATGGATTTTATTATTCCATAATATTGTCTAAAGCTTTGTTTATTTTCTCTTTGTGGTAGAGAGAAAGGCGGGTAAGAGCAAGAAGTTATTTAAGGAGATGAATTATTTTTTCGTATATAATACAGGAATGCATTTGACCATAAAAGTATGACAAAGGCCTGCACAGTGTATGGCAGGCATGGTGAAAATTTAGATGCTAAAACTGAACAGCATGAGGCTTGAAAGACATATCCAATTTAATTAAAAACAGGAAAATCATTAACAAAACAAAGTAAACAGTAACAACTCTTTAGTTTTGTTTTTCAAAAAATACAGCTTCTACAGATGGAAATCCTTAGAAGAGAAATAGTAATTTCAAAGAATAAACTTAATATAATGAGAAGAAAATCCTTTGCCTTCTTGGCATGGATTAATAGGTTCAAATATCTTCTTTCTCTGGTACAAATGATGTGTTATACTGTGGGAGTCACACTAATGAGTAAATTGGCAGTCACTCATTAACTAGTGGGGAATACTCTACCCAAAACATTATTCTTGAATTATAAAGGAGATGGTACAGATAAAAGACCTAACAATGTAAAAGCTAAAAAAAAAAAAAAAAAAAAAAAAAAAAAAAAAAAAAAAAAAGTAAAAATAAATCTATTTGTGTTTGGTTTTGTTAGCAAAAATACACAGTCCCTAACACACAAACCCCAAAGGGATTTCTGGTAACACACAGAACACACTGCTGGACCTTTCTGAGAGCGCTATCCAAAACTTTCTATGATAAATCCATGTACTTCAAATCCAGGAAACAGTTGCCTGGTTTCTGTAAAAACTCAGCCAATTTTATGAGACTTATCAGAAATTAGAGTAAGAAGATATGGCTTTCAAATTATTACAGGAGCATCTTCCTGCCTTGCTCACCCTCAGTACAGGGTTTCACTCTCCTTGAGCTGGAAATGTGCCCATAATAAGAAGCACATGCATTAAAGCAACATGGTGCAGCTTTAAAAGAACATTCCGCATTCATTTATCAAAGCACAGCTGTTTATACATGATAACAAGTTGTGTCAACAGTGTTGCCAAAGTTTATTATAGTAACAGGCTACAAATTGCTGTAAATTATTAGTAAACTGAGCAGAACATGAATGCTGGTTATTAAGAGTATCGCCTGCAGTGTGCCCAGGAGACCAGGACAGCAGCAGAAAGACACAGAACAGAAATCCATGAGAAAAAGAGGAACAGCTCCCCACTGGAGCAAAGGATAGAAGTCTTATCTGGTGAGTCCACCTTCTTTGTTCTGCTGGTGGGGTGTCCCATTAGCAACCCAGAGCCACCCCAGTTTGAGGACTTCTCATAGCGAGTGGTCCTGTTATGAGGATTGTGAGAACTTCAGTCATTAGAAGATGCTTCAGAAGGTCTGCTTAGCGTGAAAAGTGAATTAGTGTGAAAAGTGAGATCGCTGCTAAGGGCCACCTGTCAAGCAGAGCATGGTTAATGGAGAAAAGGGCATATTTCCTGTTTATCATGTATTACCTGCACTGAGAGTGAACCAGCCAATACTCCACAGGCTCTCTACTGACTGCACATAAGCTAATACCTTTTAAGTGTGATTTAATAGCTGTCATTAAAGAAATATAAACATTTACATA
>VXBX01009581.1:1141257-1160911 GCA_013400415.1 Scytalopus superciliaris
TTCATACAGTATATTGGCTTGTTTAAAAGAAAACAAACAAACAAAAAACAAAACCAAACCCCACAGGCTTCTCGTCCTTCTATCATCCTAGAGAATGTTAAAGAAATTAAATCCTTATCTTCACTTTCATTCATGCCTTGTTATTTTACCCAGTAAAAGGGAGACAAATAGCTCCAGAGCAGATTTCTCAGCTCCTGTACTGAAGCTACCTGGAGAGGGTGGTGTATCCCTGAGGCTTTTATTATCTTCCTTTGGGAATTATCAGAGCTGGCTCTCCCACAGGTAGATGTGAGAAGCAGCTGGCATTCCTGACCCCCTGAACAGACAGCAGTCTGCTGTGAATACAGCTGAACAGCAAACTTACTAATAGTCACTTGCACAGAATACAGATAGAATTAGTAATGCACATCCAGGACCAATGCACAAATTCCTGCATGTACAGCAATTAAATTGTTTTCTCAAGTGCCCCAGGAATACAAAATGTAACAAAACGGATTTTAGCTCAGCTGTGCACAGAGTGATGCTGGCATTTCAAGGAATTTCATGACTGCAAATCTCATTCTGAGTGTACAAAGTGTGTGTCATTACAAGCAGGAGATAACCTTGATTTATACAGGCAGACCTGGCAGCCCTTTCCTATTAGGACTGTGAGACATAAGATAAAGAATAACTTCCTTGTTATTTAAATCAGCAAAATAGACTTTCATGAATCACACCTAGAAAAGTCATTATTATTATTATAATTATGTATCTTCATAACATAAGGGGTTTTGCATACCTTTCACTAGTTATTTTTAGACTTAAACTGGTGGGTTTTTTATTTCATATACTTTGCTGCAGTAGGCTATGGAATTCTTTCATACCTATGTTTGTGAAACCTTGAACTAAGCAATTAAAAAAAAAAAAAACAAAAACCAAAAAACCAACTCCAATCAAACCTATAACAAAACCACAAGGACACATTTAGAAAATGCCTTTAGGTAAATACATCTATATAATCACAGAAATAACACTAATATTTCTACTGACAGCTTAAAGCCCCATGACTTTTTCTTTGAGATTTTTACTAAGATGTATAAATTGTGGAGCATCAGGATCTTTAAAAAGCCTCATACTGGTACCTACTGGATATCACATGGAGTACTTCCTCTGCATGAAAACCGTGTAGGAAAAAGGTTTGGACTAATGTAATAATTTACCAGTACCAGTTACTGTACCCAGGTAGGCTGTTCATTAATTTGTGCTAATGACAAACCTAATGATTTAGCTGAAAGTGGAACACAGCGCTTCAATGTTCATTTAGGAAACCTTAGCATACTGGACTGCACCACTTCTACCAGATTATCAGCCTGTGCCCCTTGGCCATTTTACAGCAATTTGTAGCTCTGGAGTTTATTAAACCTCTCAATTTATTACTGACCTCAGAGCACTTCAGAGATGCTCCTTTTTCTGCACATTCACTGTAATTTTTTCAAGCAGACTACTTTTATTCCCCAGTTTTCCCCAGCTCATCAAGACAGGGCACTGTTTCTAAACTCTCAGCATCCTGAGAGCAGCAAGACAGTGCAGGACCTGCAGCTGTTCTCCTGCAACCCCAACTCTTCATTGGATCCATCAGTGTGGATTTAGCTGGTGCTTTCACATGGACTAAGTTTTTTTTTCCTGCTTTTGAGGAAATACAGTATACATTGCAAAAGACAAACTATGTGTGTTTGATGTTATCTCTGTTGAAGGATGTTTGGCATGGGTTTAAGATACGCATTTCTGGAAGGGATTGCAGAGCCATAAACGTGGATGATTTAGATTATTTGTTTTTGCTATTCTTTGAATGATCAGCAAACGACAGAATCTTGGAGGTGCCTCCATGACACTTCCCATGCAGAACAAACATCCCTGTGAGATCTTACTTTTAGTGACGACTCCTTCTAGCCGGATGATATTAGGGTGGTCAAACTGTCCCATGATGCTTGCTTCTCCCAGGAAGTCTCTCCTCTGTTTTTCTGTATAGCCAACTTTCAGAGTTTTGATGGCCACTGAAATTTCCTTTTTAGAAGGCAGCTTTAGGCGTCCACTGCACACTTCTCCAAATTCCCCTAAAAAAAAAAGAGTGGGAAAGTGACAAAAGCTGAAATGTAGTTATTTTATTTCACAGGGATTTAAGAGAGAAGACTGAGCACTCAGCAAAAGCCCCTACAAGGTGGTATGTACTGGTGGGCCACAGATTGTCATTCCAAAGAAGGCCTTTGGACAACAACTTCCCATTTTCATGATTGGGTTCTCCAGCTGTCAAACTGGACTGTGGCACTTATTTACAGTGCATATCCAGACGACTGAAGAGCAGAGGAATGCATAACTGAGATCAGAAATGTCCCCTTTTGCTTCTGTTGATGCACTTTGAGACAGCAGCAGGAGGGCTAACTGACTCATGGACAAGTATCAGAGTAGCTGTGCATCCCTGGGAACACCATACCCTGGATTTCTATCAAACAGTGATGATACAGTTATTTAACTCATTTCATTTACCACAGCAAGATAATTCACAATAAATGAATTTGTCTACACAGCTGCAAAGAAAAAAGAAATCCATATGAATTATCTTTGTTCTCTCGTTACTCAGATGGATCCAATCACACTGTCACTTGGGACTACAGGACCTGATAACCCACCATGAATATTTTGCCCACTGCAGGTTGTGTGAGATGCCTAAACAGACAGTGGCAGGTATCACTGCACCTTTACTTTAATAAAATGTGGCTCATGCTTTGCTATGCAATATGCAAGAAGAGTGCACAAGGAAAACTATCTTAGCATTCAAATGAGCAAGTATTAAATAAGTAGAAAATGGTTGGAAGAAGACATCTCACTTGAAAATTTCTATGGTTAATTATTACATAAATAACATAAGGGACTTTCAATACCTTAATATTTGAGCAATTGACTTCTGATTCCCAATTATCCAACTGTCCATCTTAGATTTCGTATGATATAATAAACCGAACATACAACATTCCAGTTAAAATTACAGTAGCAATTTTTACTCTTCAAGGAGACAAAATAAGTGAAGTATTGAAAAATAAAATAAAACCAGAAAATAGACAAAATATACAAGAAATATAATGGCAAGAATTGCCCTACATGCTTATTTATATTTAAAGGCAAGGGAAACTCTTTATTGAATGGAGAAGGAAAAAAAGGCAGTGTTGTTTTTGTTTTTTTCTTTCAAGAAACTTGAGGATGTTGCTGGAAGACACTAAGATTAACTGTACAACAATACATGCCTACTTATATTCTTTTGTCAAAATACATGAGATCTAAATATAAATATCCCCTCATAGGCCATATTTTTTTTCAAGTGGCCTTGTATAGAAAGCTTGACTTGGAAACTAACTCTCTAAATCTAAATCTAGCCAGTATAATTTTTATGCACGCTGGGAATTTTATTTTTATTTGTGAGTAAAATGTCATGGAAAGCATAGTGATACCACTTACATAGGAGCTTTCCCAGTTTAAGGTGCAATAATCCTAAATGCAATAGCTCTAAAGAGGAAGGGCTCTTGGAGCCCATTCGCTCCCAATGTTTCCTGCCTTATGTCTGCAACTGACTATTTACATCAAGCAACATCTGTGAAAACTAAAAATGACCAAACCCCACAGGAATAAGATATTTTTAATAGGCAAATTTAAAATGTATTGCTCTTCATAGATTTAATGTGTGATGGATTGACAGCCCTCTGCTGCTGACTTCAGACGTGATACCACATGGGATATGTTTTAGATGTTACATTCAGCCCATTTATCTGTAAATTGAAATTATTCTTTCATCAGTTTGCCATCAGTGTGGCTGCCATTACAGCCCATGTGCCATTTGTGGCACTGCAATTAAGGAATGATGAAGGGTGTAACAGCAATGATCAAACTCTTGAACGTTATGGCTGCGTGTTCACACTCAAAGCTCAAGGAATTGCTGGTTTTTATACATAATAATAAATCAGGAGAAAGAGACTTAGCAATAGTTTTGTCTTGTCAAAATTGCGGTCATAAGTAAGATGGACACCAACTCCTTTTTCTATCAAATCCAGGAATAGTCGCAAATTACAGTAAAGGTCAGTTATATCAGGGGAAAATTCCAACACTGAGGACATTTTCAGTTAGATCAGAAAAAAATCTAACAATAAGGACACTTGGACAGTACAAAGGAGGTTTTAGGGAGGCTATAAAACTCTTTATCTTGGGGTCTGTAAAGAATAAGCATCTGCCAAAAATGGTACCTAAAAAGTTTTGGGTAAGTGTGTGGGCTTAATCACCTCCAGGTCACTTTTCAGCTCTATTTTCTAAGGTTTCTCTGTTAGACAGCCAATTTAAGCAAAAAAACCCTGAACAGCAGTGTCACAGGGCAATGACCTTTCCCTCTTCTAACCCAGGATACATTTGAGTCAACACAGAAGTGAATGTCACCATAAGTTATCACCAACTGCTGAGCTGCCTCATCCTCTGGGGATGGTCCTGTGCTATCAAGTTAATAACCATTAAGAGGAGGGTATATCTTTATATAATATACACTATTAAAATAGCACTTACATTACATGCTTTGATTCTAACACTGTATTTCAGGCTGCCAATACAGGCAGCAGCTCAGAAAACAAAGTGTAAAACCTGTTACCAGTAACTGATGGGCATTGAGTACCTTCCAGACTTAATTAAAAGCATTCAACTTCTGCAAGCCAAAATTACTAGTATACTTTACCAAGAGCAAATGCTGCTTCAGTTCAAATATCAACCCCAGCTCAATATTGCCAGAGCACCACAAAAAAAGGAAGACCAAAACCCATCTTGAAAACAGAAGGAAGGGGGAAAATGCTTGAAATAAATCTTGTAGTGTCCAGCTTCATACTCCATTTTCTTGATGTTTTAATGGTCCTAAAAGCCATATCAAGCTAATCTTGTCAATGGAGACTATAGCTATGATTTCACCAAGCAGTCCAGCAACCAATCCTTAATTTATAACCTGAATTCTATATCTGATATTTGTTTGACTTTTGTAAAGCAAAGGGTTATGGCTAATGTCCATCAACACAGACCCATTTAGGCAGGGCTGAACAACTCAGAACTTGAATGATTGATCAGATGACACGAGTACTTCAAGATCAGTGGATGTTTCAAGGGAAAAAAAGTTGGACCCTTTCTAGCAATGAAACTTCTTGGTGTCTATGAGTATAAACCAGGTTTACTTTCCTGGAAAATAATTTCATTGGAAGGAGGTCACTAGGCAGTCCAACTATGTTAATTTATGATTCTTTTATATACAGAGCAGCAAGGATGCTACATAAATACACCTGGTCAACACCCAGAGTGATGTACAGCTACACTACAACTTTCTCCTGCAAATTATGGTTATATGGTCCCAGTAAGAAATTGACTGGGTGTCATCAGACACTGTTTAAGAGCAATAAGGACTTGTGTTCAAGTGGAAAACCTGGCACTGATTTTAAAAGATGAGGATGATGGCTTTTCATCCAAAGCCTTCCTGAGGTGTTCATTTTTAATTATGCTACACACATAAACCTGCCCTGCAGACTGATGTGTCTATTTACATGTGGAAAGCAAATAGGTATTGTTTAGAAGTGCTGTTCATGATATAAAGATCTCTCTTCAGGAGACCCTAATTTCTTTTTAAATGGGCTACTTAGTACATCAGTGAATGGCAGTTGCTGTGCATTTAGACCCAGGGGAGCAGTAAAAGAAGACTCCGTGAAATTAGCTACTCCCTTTACTCTGCTGTGTTTTAAATCATGATGGTACTGCTGTGCACAAAACTCCCTCAGAGCTGGAGAGGCATCAAAGCTGAATGTTCCATAAACCTCATCAGCAATGCTCTAGTCCTCACTGAGACACTGCAAACCTTCACAGCAAGTTCAGGAAAAGGTAGGCCCTAAATTATAGAAATACTTTAATCAACAAGATGTTATGCTACAAGTATATTTCAACTTGGAAAGAAAAGCAAATGCTTGCTTCCTTGTTCAGCAGAGCACATACTTAAATCAACCCCAAATCAAGAAAATACTTTCTGTAGTATTCTCTTACTATCCAGTTGGATTTAACCTTCTTAAGTGGTTTGCTGAACTGAATCCATAAAAACAAGTGAGTTATTTTAAAAGAAAGAATTACTGTAAAGAAAAACTTGAAAAAGTGGCTCCTGACCTCAATTTTCTTATGCTTAGGCTCCCACTAAAATCCCTTGTGTTTTTCTTTGAGGTTCTTTTGGACAAGAGTATTTCCTTATTGCACTTGTGTATGTTTTCAAAGCTATGTAAGCTGCCCTCTATTCTCAGAGACTTCTGGCTAAAGCTGTGAAAACTACTTGGAAAAGTACTTCTGAATATCAAGATTACTTGCCTAACTTGAAGGTCTTATTACTTACATCACAGTTTGACGCTGTGAAATGAATCCCTTCTTCTCTAATCACTGTCTTTGTATAATTTCATTCACACTTGCGTTGCAAAGCACGAGGGCAGGAAAAGACCAAGGCATTCACTCAAATAAGTCACTGACACAAGCAAGAGGCAGGAAATGCCTTTTTGGTTTTGGGGAGGAAAGAAGTGTTCCTGAAGAAGCTGCCTCAGAGTCTGAATGTAAAAGCTTCCACATGCTGAGCATGACAGCAGTGGAGAGAAACAAAGTCATTTTGGAAGCTCCCAGCACTCTACAGCCTGATTTTCATCTGTTCTTCCCTTCCTGGCTCTTCCTGTTGGCATCTCTACCAGCTGCTAACAGGAAATGCTAAGTATGATGCCATATGTATTTCAGGCTACGTGAATCTGACTTATGATGTCCAAAAACTGGCATTATTGTATCTTGAGTCAACGTAGTTTCAATGCAGAGGACCAGCAGGAACCCTTTGTCATGTGGCTCAGTTGGATAGAGCACAGTGCTAATAATGCCAGGGCCATGGGCTAAATCCTTTCATGGGCTGTTCAGTTCAGAGCTGGACTTGATGACCTTTGTGGGAGCCTTCCAACTCAGAATTTCCTATTATTTTCACTGGAGTGAAAATAACAAAGAAACTTACTTTGAAAACACCTCACTCCTTTAGGACATACTCCTTTTACAAAGGGAAAACTCTTCCTCCATTTTCAGAGGCCATATTTGGCAAATTTTAGTTTACTTCTTATTCTAATGTGTATCTTAATTAAAAATAGGTCAGAATAACTGAGCTGTAAGACATGACATATCACTGATTCTTAGGAACACATTTTTCTAGATTCATATACTGCATGCAGACCAAATTTAGAAAGCTTACATTTGTGAACAAAGGCTCCTGAAAGTCTTACAAGGAAACACTCTGCTCCTGGACTTCACTTTACAGTCACCTCCTTCTCTATCCCTCTACTAATTCTCTATTATGTGCAGTAAGCAGAGCTTTGCTGCTTTGACTGAGGATGATGGAGAACAGTGCACTCTTGTGGGGCAAAAATAAAACCAGCAAGGAATAAAAATTCTACCTTTCCAGAAAATAACTTCATACTACAAAGAGCTGAGTAGCTTCAGTAAGAGAGGATGAGCACTGTTTCCTTTTTTGCTGAGTGATTCAGGACTGAGTACAGTAGTGTGGTTCCACATTTTTTCCAGCTGATAATCTCCTGCCGTGCCCTAGGACTCTGCCTCTCTCACATCCCATGATTTTAATACAAATCAGAGATTTAGAGGGAAACAAAAAAAATCAATAATAAAAATACTAGCATTTTTCGATGGATTAAAAATCAATAGTATTTCTCACAAATGCTTTAATATAGCAGGAAAGCTAACACTTTATGATCTTCTGACTCCTTGGGACAATCTGCCACTTCACTTCCAGGAGGAAGCACACAACCTATCAGGATCTGTATGTTGCATTGCAGCATGGACAGTCTCAGTGTAACAAGACTTTCTGTAATCTGGCTCCTCTGTTACAAAATCCTCTCATTTCACCAGTTTGTTTTCCGTAAACCCAACAATCCATGGCATCTATGTGGCTCAGACAAGCAGTTATCAGACAGACAACCCTTTCCTCCTCAATCAATAATTCAAATCCAAAGCAGTGACCAAAATCAATCCAATGACCAAAGGTGACTGCAGCGTGATGGATGCATGGTGACTGGTATGAAATGAGTTCGTGGTTTCACTCAAGGCATAATAGCCAACAGTCCTTTTAAGGGAGGAAAAAAGGAAAACATCTTCACAGTTGATAACATTTTCTATGCTTTGCTGACAGATTTTAAAGAGAAGCATAGAAGTGAAGCTGAATGATCTTTTCAATTCCAACAGTCCAGCATCCAAGTGTGGTCTTGGTGTCCTTTGAAGAACTGCCTTGCTATCTGCTTTCTTTGAGGAGAAAGAAAGAAAAATAGAACTGTGTGTCTTTAACTTTTCACATGCACTGGAACCAGCTGTAAGTATGACCTACTAATCTGAAGACATTTAGAAGATTTTCTTTCCAGTCACAAGTACAAATCCAAAGATTTCATAGAATCATAGAATCGATCGGGTTAGAAAAGACCTTGGAGATCATCAAGTCCAACCTTTGGTCCAAATTCAGTCCTTTACTAGATCATGGCACTCAGTGCCACGTCCAATCTCTGTTTAAAAACCTCGAGGGATGGTGAATCCACCCCCTCTCTGGGCAGGCCATTCCAATGCCTGATTACGCTCTCTGTAAAGAATTTTTTTCTAATATCTAACTTAAATTTCCCTTGGCAGAGCTTAAGCCTGTGCCCTCTTGTCCTATTGCTGACTGCCTGGGAGAAGAGACCAACCCCTACCTGGTTATAACTTCCCTTCAGGTAGTTTAAAACAGTATATATAGCTAAAAGCTATTTTTATTCAATATATCTGGTGGTCATTACCTGCTCCAACTACTTTATCGATGGATATATTAGAAGCATCCAGTTCCTTGGCAAATTCATGCACAGCTTGATTGGGATCCTCATATGTATGTGGATCTACGTAAGTTCTCAGGCCTGGGAGTTTTACTGTGTAAAAGCAAAGTCAGAGAGAAAACGTTACTTAGACTTAATTAATCCATCTAAAGAAAGCTCATGAGACAACAGAAACCAAATCAATAGAAGAAAAAGGTATTCTTCAAATCAAGCTGCTTTTTATGGGTCTTCAGGAACCTTACTGCAGAGTGAAACCCGAGGCTGAAGCATTGCACAGAATTACATCTGCACTTGTATTTAACTGCTTTGCAAACAGTAAAATACTACTCACCCCTCCCAGGCTGCTACATGAGATGCTGCCTTATATTGTCCCTTTTAAAGTACTGACAAAGAGGCAAGTAACAAACTGTGTGGCTACAGCCAACCTGAAAAGCTCTTAGGAATATACTAAGAGCACATGAACTCAAACATTTTCTTTCCAAGTCCTCCAACAAGATGCATAAGAAAAGAAACTTATAGATGAAAAAATGAATTCCTGTCTCAATGCACTGCTAGTCCATACAGGGATGGCAGACAGTTCTTACTAAAGACTGGGTCTAGCCCTCAGTTATACCTTAACATTCATATCATTATTTTGTCATGTTCTACAGTGTCCTGGTCAGGGATTGCTCTCTTTGCCTGGGGCAAGTGCCAGTTCAAACAACTGAATGGTTTTAAAGGCAGTTTCAAGCTCTCCACCACATCTCTTCCTGTAGCAAGACTACAGAGGAAGAGATCATTCCCAGCCTTTCTCTCCAGCAAAGATGCTGAAGGCAAAGCACAACCTCATTCCCCATCCTCACCTCAAAGCCCTGTCTGTGCTTGTACCCAGTACCTTGTGTGCCTGTCTCATTTTACAACCAAAATATGTTTCATTGACAAAAAGTGAAATAACCAGCTTGAATTTTTTCTGCTTCTGACACAAACCCAACATTGCTGAACATGTATTCTAGCTTTTCCTAACTTTACCAGTTGGTCTCATAAGAGATATTAACTCCTCTTACAAACACTGCTTAACCCACCGAGGAGTATCCTTTCCAGCTTGGCATTGTTATACTGCATCATTGTTTTGTCAGATAGAATAGTTAAACCTTTCTTTCTGGGTTTACACAGATGGGAAAAAATACCTTTGGACCACTAGTTAGAGCACGTAATTGTTTTGTCACACTATCCCAAATGCACATAAAAGAAATTTAAAAAAAAAATCAATTTTATGGAGCTTTATTGGCCTGAGAATTGACATAGAAATGATAAAACTGAGTTCCCAAGCTAATTGCCTTGAAAACAATGCAAACTAAGGGCCATGCTCTTAACACAAGGGCTGCGTGTGCACGGCATTAAATGCTGACTGTGTTTCCTTCAAGAGCCTGATGATTACAGAATTACCTGCAAGTAAAACAAAAAGTAATTGGCTGTATATTGCTGTTGGTTAAAAACCTTGTAAATGCTCCTTTCCGTCCATGCTGGATGTACATTACAGGCTCCCTCGTACCCCCAGTAAAAATAACAATTAAAAGTTTCTGCGCTGTGGGGTTTTTGGCTTCAGATTTTTAATGCTGACCCCAGAGGTTCCCAAGATCAGGTGATGGTGACTGCAAGGAGAATAATCCCTTCACACCAATAATTAAGGGCAGCCTGTACAGTAACTGGGTTCTGTCATGAAATACAGATAGTAAACACGTGCACATGTGTTAAGCTGTACTACTTTACAGCTCATTCTGTGCAAACATAATAATTTACATTTTCATTTTAACAGCATGAATTGCCCTAAAGGTAGCAAAAAAATAAAAAGGGACCAGCCAAAGAAGGCAAAGGGAGAGGATCTGAGGAGGTGAAACATTTTTGTTCCTTTGAAGTAATATTATAGGATTTGTAATAAGGCTTCAGGGAATAGTTCATGGCTGGAGCCTTTTTAAAAGTAATTCAGAATAAACTGACTGAAATAAACCAGCTGCTGTATTTAAGATGCTGAAAGTTTACAACAGCCATGGAAGTTACTTTATCCTCTTTTAGTTCATAGGAGCAATTTTTTTATTCTTTGGGAAAGACTCTAATTTGGTAGATTAGAGTTTCAGCAGCCACACATGTACATTCATACAATTTCTAACAGATAAATATCTGCAAAAGCGATAACAAATGATTTTCAAGAATTTCTAGGAGAAATACCAGGTCCGTAATTGGCTCTGTTCTTACTGCATAGTGAATCAGCATGGCACTGCTCAGAAAACAGTACATAAATATCTAAAGCCAAATTAAAAGCAATTTAATCCACAGGAATTTAACAGCACTGACATGTTTAAGAATAGTGATTGTGACTTTCCATTGTGTGGGAGTAAAGAGAGCAAATTCTGACCTGTTATTTGTCTGTGACACTTATTTTACTGGCTGCTTTTATTTTATAACCTCATTAAATTTGGATGATGAAGCATTAATTCTATGGGTCCCATGTAACCGTATAGATTTTTTTTTTGGACAATAGTTGGTGAGCAGTTGTTGGGCTGCATGAAGAAAACCCACTGCTCCAACTCGTGCGTCCCCTGCCAGTGCTGGGGAAGGAGATACATGTTTGGATGTGCATGGTCACAGCTCTCTGGAGATAAGGGTGGGCCTCCAAACTCCAAGAAATAATAGTTTGAACAGTCACTATCATGAAGATTAGGAAGCAGTTCTCATTTCCAGCTACTGCAGGTAAATCCCTCATTAAAATGTTAATTCAGTTGCATTTGGTGAGAAGGCACCTGGTTTTGCTACCAACAGCTCTTTCCTCACAGATGGTACAGCACCACCATTTGTGCAAAAAAAACCCCTCAAGTACATTAACCTTACAACATGCTAAGCAATAGAAATATATGGTTCAACACAGTTTACATGGTTTATCAGGACATACATCTGGAGGTGAAACAGTTTCAAAGACAAACTACTGCTTCTTATTAAACACATGCTCATTAAACACCCAAGAATTACGTGGGAGACAAAAAGGGATTTCTGGTCTTGGTGTCTATGAAGGGTGTTATCCTTGCCTGTGAGGATGAAAAAATCCAAATGCAGTGATTAAAAAACACCAAGAAATCCCCCCTACTCCTGACCTCCCCTGACTTCAGCTATCACTCTCTTTTCCCCTCAGCTTCTCCCGCTCCAAAAGTAATTTACTTCTATTTGAAAGAGTGTATGGATGGAGCTTTGCCTGTGATCTATTCTTCAGGCCCCACCATTCTGCTGGGGAAGAGCGTGGCACGGTTAAACATGTCACAACAAGGATGCAGGATCAACACAGAGCTGGAATACTGCAGGATGACACCTCCCTCCAGTCAAGCACCATGGGAAGCTGCTTTTTCCTGGTAGCCAGGATACATTCCCTGGGCTCAAAAAACCCCAACACTACTTCTCCTGAGTGTCATCTGAGTGTGATCTTGCTCCACACCACTCCTTTCACAGAGCATTGCTGAACGACCCAGAGCAGCCATGGATTAAGTCCAACTTCAGCTTTATTAAAAATAGGTACATAAACATCAAAAAACAGATAGGCTTTTGGTTTGGTTTTTTGAACATGTTTCAAAACTAACCCAGATTTCTCAGGGTGAACAAAATCTCACATCCTTAACTGCATCCAATTTTTGTGATGCAAAGACAACATAAGTCAGTGGAAATGCTCTCTTAGTCCTGGATGAGACCCAACAAAGGCATAGAGATATTCATTCTTGCCAGTGGGGAATCAGGACTTGATCAAAACATGTTTGTAAAAAGAGATGTATTTTAAAAAAATCCCATTAATTTTAGATACTTGTTTAGCATTTATTCTTAATTTAAGAAAGTATTCCACATCACTCCACGTGTTCAAAATAATTCCAAACTAAATTACTAGTGGGTCAACTTTGTGAATCAAGCAATTTTTGCAGTCCCTTTAGTGGTCAAGACAGGTTTAATTGATTCTATATTTTGCTTTGGGGGAACAAAAAGAAATTATTCCTTAGACTTTATACAGCTGATAATGGGGAAGTTGCATTTCAGGAATGCACAGCAGAATCAGTAGCACATTGCTGACCTCATGTTGGAACATAGATAGCAATGTTTTGCTCATTACTAACCTGAATACAGGTGAAAGAATTTGAAAAAAAAGAATAATTGTTTGGGGGGAATCTCCTTATCCACAAGAGAAGAGAATTCTCTTCCTAATTTCACCTTGGTTTAAGTGAGGTGTGACTCTTTTTTTCAAATTGAAAAATACCAGCTATCTAGGGGACGAATTCAACAGATCTGGAAGCATTAAAAAGCTTCAGTAACTTACAATGGCCATTCCCAAAATGCAGTCTTTTCTCATCAGTGCCATGTTTGGACTTCTTGTATCCACAGAACCTACAAGCAACAGAGGAAAAAAAAAAAGTAATATAGAGAATTTTATGTGTTAACTGCAGGTGGAAACAGAATAAAATGCTTTCCCTCTACAATTAAATGCCTGTTGGAAAGTTTAATGATATTTACATTCTCTGTGCCCTATGGAGGCATGTGATGTTCTCAGGGAATTTGAGGAAATTGGCTAATGAGAGGATTTGTTGATTTTTGACCCCTACAGTTTAATTTTACAATTGCCTAAGAATGTGTTTATAGCATTTTTTAACAACTGCTGCAGGATTTGGGCTGCTGATGTTAGAGAGCTCATTACCAACCATGAGGCAGAATTTGGAGCTCCTGGGCAGCAGACAAAGGCAAAGGTTGCAAACCAGCCCTGCTGCTGCTACACCCAAAGTGCCCTGCTCATCAAGGGCCCTCAGGGAAATGGAAGAGGGAGCAAATGTGCAAATCAGCCACACTAACCTCCCAATCAAGACGTACACCACGACTGTGAGCAGAATAATGGCTACTGCTGCTGAAATGGCAATCATTACCACCTGGCTGTTCTCACTGGAAATGGAGAATGCTGCAAAGTTAACACAAAAATATATATAAATAACCTAACACACACAACACTGATTACATCACAATTGACATGTATATAAGGGAACAGACAGGTTAAGTCATCGCTATATAGCATTTCGTCTCCTGACAGATATTTAATCCCCTACATAATTTTTTCATCAAACAAATAAATACAAGGGAAGAAAACACAAGACTCTGGCTATCTTTGACAATTTACCAGAGTTTTTTCTGCTACTGTTGATTTTTACTTGCTGACTGTAGCAACTTCTGGTAGACTGATATATATATATATACACACACACACACACATATACATAAATACAAATGCACATATATTTTTTTCATGGTCAGAAGGAATTTTAACTTGGCAAGAAAGCCCAGTCAGTTGATAATCATCACCCTTCCTCTCCTGTCTGCATGATGGAAAGTGCTTTAAGGAGTTAAGTTTCCCAGTTATCCTTGACAAATTAAGGTTGTGTAAAGCTAGGGTACACAGAAGCAGATAGAAGAACTATCCATGGTTAATCCGTGTCTACATGAAAAATAAGGGCTGTTTTCTGCCCTTGTTGAGATGTGCACCACTGTCTCCCATCACCTCCCACATTTCTACTTTTTTCCTTTTTCCCTTATATTTTGGTAATGTTCCTTGGCAGAGAAAACTCATTAAACCCTAAATTGATACATTTTTCATCTCTACAACTGATTTTTTTCCTCATTCCTGCAACTGTTTGTCCTATCTTGAGTTCTAGTTTCAACTAGAATGCCAAAGCTTTTAGTCTCTGTAACAGCAATTTGTAACTATTTCTTTAAACATGAAGCTTGCTTGCTGTTCAGAATAGGAGCTGAGGTGGGGGAGGAAGAAATGGGGGATAAGATACATAACCTATCACAAAAACACACAAGCCAAGTGAGAGACCATTTGGCTTGACACTACTCTTCTTGGTAGAACATGCTGTTTTTAGCAGAGCACTTCTTAGACCATGAGTTCTCAAGCCTTACCATGAGTACATGAATATGCCCTATGAAAGTGTATCAGAATTATAGTCCTTAGTTGTGTTATAAATCTGAACAGCAGATACAAATCTTCTGTGAAAGCCTGACCTTCCACAAAGCAAACAGTCTGATTACTCATAAACAGCCTGCATCAGTAACTGGGCACCTAAGCAGGGGCTGGCTTTTCGATGCATTAAGCCACTTTCAGCTGCTAGCAAAGAGACAGTCTGATCAACCGTATAATACCAATTAAGAGAAAACAACTTTTAAGAGTATGAACTCTATTACGAGCCTTTCTGATACAATAGCAGAACTTCTAAAGAATAGCTATAAGGTCATTTCTTAACTAATATTACTATCTATCTATTAAAGACAAAGGAGTTCCAGGCTACTAAGTAACTACCAGGACCACCCAGAAAGGAGGAATCCAAACAGCTCAACTCTTTGACCACCTACTCAGCTGAACGACCATCCATCCCAGCCTGTGCATATTGGTTTCCTCTCAAGGCTACACAGGAGACATCAGCAATGCTCTGCAGTAACACAGAGAATTCCACATGGACCCACAGGAGCAATGGAACAATATAATACCAATTAAACTCCATGGGGTTCAGGCCACGAATTTGGAACCACGTGAGGTTGTGAATCTGGTTTTCTATCAAACTTATCTCTCAACAAGAAAGGTCTAGTGAGGCATCAATTCTGGCATAAGGCATTAGTAGGATAGGGAATGGAAGAAAATACCACCTGTGATAGTTATGGTATACTCTTTATAGCATGTTTCAAGTTTAATGATAAAATATAAAGTAATGCTACCCAGAAACACGTCATAAATAGTTATGAGACATAGTTCCTAAACTAGAAGAGGAGTGAAAGCAGCCATTCAGATCAGTCAGAACCCAGGCAGGGTATCAGTATAAACCATTTGAACCAATACATACAGTCTGGACTGGTTTCAAATTCAAACTTGCGGCTGTTTGTCCCATATCCAGCTGCAGTTCGGGCTCGGATTTGGAAGACATAGGTGGTGTCAGGTTTGAGGCCACTGATGGTAACATTGGTGCCTTTGGCTCTCAGAATAGTATAGCTTGTCTCTTGCTCCTGCTTTTGAAAAAAAGAAATTAGCAGATTAAAACCACACCCTAAAAACCAGAAACAACAGGCAGTAGACACTAAATTGCTACAAATGATCTGGGGAGAACAGGCATATTTCCGATTATTTATAGCCTGATAAATGTTTGCACAAACATTCATTTTCAATCACCTTTTAGCAAGAAATCTAAATAATTTAGATCTTCTATGGCCTTATGCTGCAAATTGAATACTACACATGCTGGGTAGATTGCATTTTATTAAATGGCTTTCCATAATTTTGTCCACAGTCTGTAAGACAACAGGATAATTACTAAAATGTTATTTAAAAAAAGAAATGTACATCATATTTGCCTACTGCACTGAACTGGAAGTTGTAACAGGCCAACTTAGACATTTTAGGGCCCTGCAGAGATGTTTGCAGGATACAGTTTTTACTGCCCTGCATTTTACAAGACCTTCGTAACAGTCAGAAGAGAAACTCCACTCAGGGTCCTCAGCTCAGTGAAAAGGCAAATTTAACTGGTTTTCTATTATGCTGTAAAACTATGAGATTGATGCATCCATCCTCATTTGGGCAAAAAACTCACTGGACTCACTCCTGAGCTACCCTCACAACCATACTCTGCCTAATAGTCACCTATTTCTAACATAATGACTTCTTATATAAAATAAGAGGAGGACTGTTTTGTAATTTAGTAGGTTTGGATACACTTCACACTATGTAAAAAGCTAATTCTGATAAAAGTATGTCTCAGTCCCACTGTAAGCACATAATCTTAAAAGTTAAGCATGCATTTGGAGCCTGAGGTATTGCTTATTTTATTAAAGCCATCCTGTACCAAAAGAGCATTTTTGGCTTCCTCAATATGGCAGCTGGAACTGTCTCAAAAAAAATCTTGGACAGCAGCCACACATGTGGGAAACTGTGAGAATCTCAATTGTTTAGGTTCCCCACCACGGACTTTTTTATTCTGGAGGTGGTGGGGATTTCAGAAGCTGTCCTTTTACTTTGAACACTCTGCAAAACACTAAACCCATTGAGTTCTGCCTGTTTGAAAACAGAAACTGAGTTAAGGCATGTCGGATGCAAAGAATCTCACCTAATTCCCACTATTTTAGTTTTCTTTTTACGGCATTGCATTAGCTTGGGAGGGTCTGACATTTTAACTTTGACAACGCTGGAGTGCCGATGCACAAGTACAGAGGTTGGAAAATACTGAACGCACTCATTGCCAAAGCCATTTCACCTTCGTGTGTAAAGTTCAAGTGACTAGAGTTGGTTCAGTGTGTTTACTCTGTAGTGTTGTCTCCAGTAATAAAGTTAGGATAATGTAAGTAGGTGGACACCAGAAACTGTTCACTTTGGTGCCACAGAAACCCAAGTACCCCGTTCTTGGCAATCTTTCATATAGAGAAACAGAAACATTTACACCATCATTAGGGAAATTGACAGAATCTCCGTGTAATATTCAACATTACGCACATGAGAAATCACAGTGAAAGGAAAAGAGGGAAATAAAAGACAAAATAAAACAAAAGAAAAATGGAGGGGGTGGGGGGGGGAAGTGAACCAGCCTAAAAGTCAACATCCAGAACCAAAACCTCAGATAGGGTGAGCTGGACCTGCTCTTCAAAGAATGACTATAAAAATGTTTGCCATGGCTCTTTTCTCTTTGCACACTAAAAATAAAAAGGAAATCAGCATTGGACCTCCTCAGAGTTTCCCCAATACTTCTCTAAAACGTTTTCTGTCATAAATTCGGGGAGAAAATTTACAGGAAGATATTCTAAAGAGCTAACAGGCTTGCATAACATTATTTATTTTTGAACTAACAAAGGCCTAGCATTATAATTTGCAGGCCTCCCTTATCTCATCATTCAGTTGCATGTAGGCAGCTATTTTAATTTCAAAGACATAATAATCTTGTCTTTAAAACACAAAATCTTTTGTGTATGCTATGACTGGACATTCATTTTGATCTTGCTTCAGGCTGCTTTTATGAAATGCAAACATTTCTTTCTGGTGCAGATACAAACGTGCAAGAGAAAATATAGTCATGGCCCTGTCTGTTAATAATCCGCAATGGAACTCGGAAAATAAACGATTAAAACAATGGTATGGAGGATGTCATGGTATCTCAGTTTATGGGAAGCTTTTTACACACATATTTTGTAAGTCATTTTTTATGTTACTAGTAATCAAATCAGTGAAACACCACATAAAAGCCCAAGTTTATCTTTCTTGGGGATAAAGTAAAACTTCAGAGATACAGCACTACAGCTGCAGTAAGCAGAAGGAATACACAAAAAGGAGAGCCAGCCTTTGCAAAGCAGAACTTCAATCAAACACTGATGATAAATTTGAACTTGGATGCACAAAGCATATTCTTCCTGAATATTTCTGCATAGTTTACCAGACACAATCTTTACAGGGAAGCAAATCCCACTACTGTTGGTGTCTCATTTGCAGATGACATTTTATATTTTTATATTATGTTTTATAAAAGAAACATTCTAAAGTAATTTTAAATTTATAGTGGCCATACTCATAAGATTGAATGGTATGTGCTTTTTCAGATAAGCACAGAAAGTGATTACATTATATAACATTCTTTCCACCAGCTTCATGTACACTTGAGAGGCCAAAACCTGACTATAGATCTTTGGGAGGAAGCCACAATCCTGATACTGCTTCCCTCATTGCCAGATGTGAAATCTTCATTGATACATTTCCTGCAAATTTCACGGAGCACACACAGCCTACCTACATTCAAAACCATAATAATAAGAGTTTAAAAGCAACAAAGTGCATTTGCATATAATTTGCTTTATCAGCCTCAGAAAGGCTACAAAGTGCATAGCTCTGTGTGGGTTTTAACCAATCTACTGAGCACACAATTTCCACGATGGCAAAAGCAAATGTCTTCTAGCAATGTGAGACTGCAGATAAATTTCACTCATTGCTTGCAGAAGACTTCACCTTAATAAAGTGTGTGGGAGTTAGTTAGCATGATTGTAAGCAGCATAGCTAATTGAAACACTTAATAGTTTATGAGTGGTATTTAGGAGATGCCTTTTTTCCCCCCCCCCTTGTATCTTTGCATGACAAGATACTCCTTCAAGAGAACATAATTCTGTCAACAAGGAGAAAACAAAGTATATGGCTTGTGTAAAAAAAAAAAAAAAAGAAGAGGAAAAAAAGGCTTTGTTATTCGTGTGCTTTGATAGCTGAGATGCTTAGAATTCAGCACAGCTTTTTATGGATGGACTAAACTGGGGTGTCATTTAGTACCATTAACTTAACATAAAATGTTATGCCGTACCATAAAGCAAATGCCTAGAATATCTATATGGTATCCCTCCAAAAGAAGATCTTATTTCTTTCAAATGTTTTGAATAAATAGTGACTGGGGCTTCATAAAATAAAATTTTACAAAAAAATGCAACTTTATTTCAAACAGTGAGTCTGAAAAACCACCACACAGTTCATAATTCTATGAAGTGTCCAAAGCCAAAGTGGATGGGGCTTTGGGCAACATGGTCTAGTGGAACTAGATGGCTTTTAAGGACCATTCCACCCACTCTGATTCATTCCAAAAGGTTAAAGTAGTTTTCCAAAACTGTCGTTTCTAGTTTCTCTAGAAACATACAAAGCTCTGCTCTCTCAGCTACACAAGTGCAACCACTGATGGGGAAAAAAA
>VXBX01009581.1:1161032-1201781 GCA_013400415.1 Scytalopus superciliaris
AAACCAACAAAAAACAAAACAAAAAACAAAACAACAAAAAAAAAAACAACCAAACAACAAAAACCCAAAAACACCAAAAAAAAGAGAACTGAATAGGTTATTTAATTTACCTTGTAGAAAATAAGTATTTCCTACATATTTTATGTCAATGCCTTAAAAAACCTGCACCATATCATAATTTAGATACATGACATTCTATCCTTATTCCAAATGTATCCTAACGCCTTAAACACCAATAACATGAAATTGCCCATAAATATCACATTATTTGAAATATAATAACAGCCTAGCAAAATAATTTCACAAACAAGGGTTATGAGGGAATTGGGCTGACCTGTATTACTCTATTAATGCTCTATCTTTTAATTTCTAAGAGATTAAAAAGGGGCTGCCAACTGAAAACAAGAAGGATGGAAAAGAATGGCTCAACATAAAACATATCATTGAGATATGACCTGCCAGGACAAATACCCAGATTGCTAAATGTGAAGTGTTTATTTCCTGGCAATTGTCACGTAACAGTGATGGGGTTTCTGATGAGCACAACCAAGATGATTTCTGAAGCAGAAAAGCAAACAGATGGGACTGGTTTAAAAAGAAAGCTCTTCTTTTCAAAAGAGGAGGGAAGGAGGCAAGCTTGGAGATTTCAGATTAAAAGGCTGCATCTTCCAAAAGGGTTTGGGCAAGGAATGAATAGTAATGGTCCAGCACAGGCTGCTCTGGCCTCAGGTAAGTTTAACAGAGCATTAGTTTTATACCTATTATAATTTGTACAGCTTAAAAGGACAATAGATTAAAGCCTCCTGATAACAGATTTGCCTTTTTTTTTTCTCCTCATAAACCCTGAGAAACAGGCTTGTGACTCCCCAGTGGACTGCAGAACACACATTAAAAACACTGGTGCCAGAAGGTTGGTTTTTTTAAAAGCCTTTTCCTCTGAATGGTCTGGCTCCTCTTATCAATCAGTTGGCTCTCTGGTTTAAGAAAACTGTCTGGTGCATATGAACTCCTGATTACAGACTTCAAAGGGAAGAAACACATGTGCAAGATCAGCCTCATAAGACTGGCTGGTTGTCTTATAAAGCTGTCCTGTGACAACCAGTTGCTCCATAAGACTGGATACGCCCTGTGGGAATAGCAGCTGCGTGCTCTGTCTGTGCATACGATAGCACTGGAAGGTGACAATTTTTTTGAACGAAACCCCCCAGTTTCAGTGTAGAAGGATGATCAAAACATCAAAAAATCAACAAATACACAAATAAAACTGAATGGTCATTTGATTAAAATGAACTGAATGCACACAGCAGGGCAAAAAATCTTGCCCTTTGGAGTTACTAAACCCCAAGAAATCATCTGTACTGGTTTTGGTTCGGATAGAATTGATTTTCTTCAGAGTAGGTAGTAGGTGGCATTCTGATTTGCAATTAAAACAGACAGGGTTAGTTATATAGAGATGTTTTTGTTATTCCTAGCACTGACAAGGCCTTTTCTGCCTGTGAGAGGGGCTGGGGGACACAAGGGTTTGGGAGCAGACACAGGCAGGACAGCCGATTCTAACTGAACACAGGGATATCCCATATTCATGGGGTCATACTCAGCAGATAAAGCTGGAAAGAAGGCGGCAGAGGGGCATGTTTGGTGTGATGGCATTTGTCCTCCCAAGTCATTGTGACACATGACAAAGCCCAGCTTTCCTGGGGGCGGCTGAACACCAGCCTGCCCATGGGAAAGGGTGGATGAATTCCTTGTTTCGTGTTGCCTGTTAAAGTGTCTGTATCTCAACGAGCTTTCCCACTTTTCTGATTCTCTCCCCCATCCCAGCAGGGCAGGAGTGAGAGGGTGGCTGTGTGGGGGCTTAGTTACCAGCTGGGATTGAACCAGGACATCTTCCCACCTTCAGGATGCACTGGACAGCTGTGTGGGTGTCTCATTTCCCTTTTTTGTCTCCCTCTCCCCTTTCCCTTGTCCCTTATTGGGGTGGTTTGAGGGTCCCTGTCTCGTTGTACCCATCACAGTGGGTCACAGCCTTCACCCTGTGGCACAGAACCCCACCCTGGCAAGAGCTTCCACTTGGGGAGAGGGGAGGGGGAGCTGAGACAGGGTTGCCACAGCTCTTGGAGAACAAAGGTATGGCCAGAAGCAGTGAGATCAGTCAGAGGCAGGTCTCAAATTAAATGCAAGTTAACAATCCAGATAAACAACCCAGTCTGTGCAATCCAGGCTGAAGTTCTGGCATCTTTCAGGGGTAGGTTCTTTGTTATGTAAATGGCTCTTTCAAGGCTTACTAAAAGAGTAAAAAGATGCCTCTTTTCTTACAAGAAATTTGGAAATAGGAGATTTCAAATAATTCCTGCAGCCTTTCCCTACTGAGGATGCAAAAATGAAGAAAATCTGATGTGTGAGCTGGTTCTCCTTTATTTCTCAAGCTCAGAATCTGGACTTGATCCTGTCCCCATTGAATCTGAAAAAAACAAAGTGCAAGTCCCCAGGGTGCTGCTCTCTAAGATAAGACTGAGCTGAAATGTTTAGGAAGATTTCTTTTTCTCTTTTTAACACTAATACTATGTATGTTTAGATTTTTACTAAGGTCTTTGAAGGCTGAAGTGCTCACCAGAAACCACCTCCCAGAATTAGATTATGCAAATTCAGGAGAAATTTTTTTAAGCATACAGCCTTTTGACGCCCATTCTTCATGTGAAGATCAAGTGTGAACTATCAATACCATATTGCCCCCCTAGTAAGCTCTGTGAGAAAACTTTCTATAGCTTAACTGAATACTCATGGAGTATTTTTAACAATGTTTTCTAAGAGGATATTAGTACTATGTCTCCTCTGGTACATATGAAATATAAGCCTGATTACTAGATATGAAGAGCATTAGCAAATGTTCAATTAAGCTGTTCATTCTGACATTCTTTCCAGAGTTTAACTTCAGTGGCAATATATTCTGTCAAAAGGTCTCTCTTCACAATCTTCACAACTATTTCTGGATTTTCAATTCTACCAGTAAGATTTAGTGAAAAAGAAATTCTATTATGAAGACACTTTTTTTCCTAAATACAAATCTATAAATCAACAGCTGCTGATTTATACAAGAAAATGTCAATAAAAAGTAGAGCCTATTTGATGGCAGATTTTCTTTCAGTTTAGTTATTTCCTTAAAATTTGTGAAAAATTCAGTTATTAATGAAAAGTGGGAACTTCCATAGTGGAAACCAGCCCAAAGGATAAGCCATCATTTTCCAAATCATTTCTGTGCAGAAGTTGTTTGTGCCACAGGGAAGCACCAGCACATGGATGTTGATAGATCAATGTATGAACACCAACAGCATAATAGAACTGAGTAAGCAAAATTCACTCAAGAAAATAAGAAATGAATTGACTGCATTATTCCCTATGTTTGTTCTGGTACGTTTGGGGCTGAATTTGGAAGGCAACACAACTTAATTTCACTTCATATTTTCATTATACCAAAAATCTAACAGTTTCAACACTTAGCATCTTTGAGGAAGACAGTGAATGAATGGGGGTGTTTCTGAACCCTTAACGCAGAAAAGATGCAGTAATTTCATTACGTACTGCCAAGACAAAAACCTCCCCTTTGATCTTTCTTCCCACCTTTTCATAGTATTTGACCTCATAGTCCAAGATGATCCCATTTGGATGTTCAGGTTCTTGCCACGAGAGAGACACGCTGTTCCTGGATGTCCTGTCTTTCCTTATGACCGTGATGGGCGATGGAGCTGCAAAGGGGAGGGGAGAGAGAAAAGCAAATAAAGTTTATCTCTGTTCCAGTTCTTGGCAAAGAGCACAGTTTCCATTTAAAAGACTCATGAGCAAAGGTCTGGACTTGTATCAACATTCAGCAGCTGGATTACAGTCCTGATACACATGTCTTGGAGCAAGCTGGCCTCATGGAAAATGAGCTGAGATTCTCTGTTAGACTGGAGGACTGGTGGCAAGACAGCAGATGGTTTTGATCTGCTACTACAGGGTAAGCAATGAAATACTTTCAAAATACTAAAATATAGAACAAAATAGCAGTACTACCTATTTGTTATAATGCTGAAGTATTATCATTACCAGACTGCAGAACTCTGATAACATTTTCATATGCAAGTGTAAACTGGTGCTGGGATGCATTATGTCCAAGGAGCTCCTGGTATCCATGGCCAGTAATAACCATTAGCTGAAGACAGCCTCTTTTGTAACATTATTTGGTAAGCCTTCCAGATAAAAATTGCTCCCATACATAGTTCTCCTTTACCACACTTCTTTGAAAATGAAATTTGAACTAAAAAACCCCAAAATCTAAACTACAAAATAACCCAATTTTTTAGGTGCATTGATCAGAGTTAGGCATGACAACTGATTGTATGCCACGGGCTCACCCACCACCCACAACTTGGAAATATTATCAATGAAACACACACACACAATCATAATTAGCTAAGATTCTTGAGCAGCGGTTCAGTTTTAGACCACCCAGCTCTCTGCGTTGTTCCAAGACCAGGTCTAGGTTTCTTGGACTCACTGAAAGCCCTGCAATTTTTTAAAATTATTTTTTTCTGTTTCTTTTGGGTTGGCTTCCCACTCCAAATGCTTCTCTTCCATGGCTTTGGCCAAAATACATCAGATTATATCTTATAGATCACACACCAAAGGCTGTAACTGTCATTTAGAAAAAAAATCTTTTACTAATAAATGGCCTTTTATCTTGACATGTAAAGAAAATGTGTTTATAAGTTCAACATTTTGCTATCCTAATAAAAAAGCTCTAGAGTTGATCTAAACAATTTAATATCAGCTGAATGCTATAAAGCTTTTACTGTTCATATAAAACTAACTGCACTTTACAGGCATTACATATTTGCATGCTTTAGCCAGTGCCCTTTCTGGGTTTTCATTTCTGCAAAAGAACTTGCAATAGCTGGGATGGGGTGGGGAGAAATTATATATATAGATAAATATATAGATCTACACACTTTCACATTCATTCTGGCTTGAACACATCCTCTGAGCAGCATTTTCATATTTCACATGGTTCAATGTAGCTTTTTGAAAATACTAAAAAGATGCCTTGCCCAAACCCACCCCCCCCCAACAGGAAGAATTTATCCTGAAGTAAAATTAGTAAGATCAGTTGCTGGAGGTTTTTTGATTTTTTTTCTTTTGGTGAGGTTTATTTATTTCAAGCAGAATGGGAAAGAGTCTGTCTGTTTTACTCAGATGCCCCAGATCTGTGCTGGTGAAGAGCTGAAAAGCATTAGGGGAAAGTATACAGGACTCATTTGTAATTAACATCCTTCAGTAATTCCACTTGAATTCCACTCAGGCACAAACCAGTGCTAGAGAAAAACACAAAGTGCTTAGCAGGCTGAATTTCTCTACCACAGCCAGCTCTGTGTTAACTTGTATACTCATACTTGCTGCTTTTATGCTCTCATAAGTCATTTTTATGTCTTCTTTTTAAGTCAAACTATTCATCTTTTTTTAGTATGTGAATAGGTAGCCAAGTCCAGTACCCCAGCTGGTAACACTTCCCATTAAGGTAACATTAATACTGATTTTATGAATAATTAATACATGATTAACAGAAATGGCTTTCCCCCTAATAAATTATGGTAATTTGTGCTATAACAGATTCTCAGGGCAAGCTGAAACAATCTTACATGCTCCAATATGGATAGGCTTTAAAAAAAGCTTTCTTCCAACACAGTATTAATTATTTTGAGCTCATTTGCACACATCTCTGCAGATGCTACCAGTAACTTATCTCACAGCAGTTTATTAGAAAAGCATCTGCTGCACAGTTATCAATAACATTATAAAACATTTATATACCTTTTCTAATCCCTAGGGCTCCCAATGCTGCTTAAAAATTACACAGAGTGTCTGGAAGAGACAGCATCCCACCACATGGGCAAATGCAGGGGGGGAAGAGATGAATAGTCAGGGGAACACAATGTTTCAGGCACCTTTAATCCCACACTGAGATGAGCTAAAGTGAAAAAAATTACCAGCATAACCTTTCTTTGCTGGTCTGTGAGAAGCTGGACTGTCAACAGTTTTAAATCTTTATGTAATCTTGTTTGTTCTTCTGCTATACCTGTTAGAGAGGTGGCTCTGGAAAGTGTTACAAAGTCTTGAAGCCAATTGAAGCAAATATCTTGTTGAGATGATTTCCAAGTTTATGTATAAATCTGCTGCAACCAATGGATTTAACACACAGTAAGATTTGAGGTAACCTGTCCTGTGGTCCCAGCACAGGGCTGAGGTGCAGTTGGGAGGAATAACTTGACATTTGGATCTTAGAATTAATTTCTTTTTGCATACATCCCCAAAACACAACATCAAACTTCAACTGTGTTCTAAATAGTGTCTAAGCAGAAGTCAGCCCTAATTTACATTTTGTTACACCAGAGCAGCTCAGTTACTTTATTTTACTATTTGATTGGAAGAGTCTGAAAATCCAGCAAAGAGAAAAAACATAGTCAAAGGAAGTTAATATTATAAACCATGAGACAGTGAAGGCATCACCATGCACGTGGTCTTTAGTCTTCCATATGAGAAAGAGACAACCAAGAGTTTCCTGTTTCCTGAGAAGAATTAATAACTACAGTAGAATGAGACTGAACTCAAAATCTGGTTACAAGAAGGAACACAAGTACTTAACATTTAGAATAGCCATTTTTTTCATCCATATTTCATGATTTTTCTGTCTTAAATTAATTGACGATTAGATTGTGCAAGAACAGAATGTGAGAACAAGTATATTCAATGTCTGCATCTCCCACCAGCAAAACAAAGTTTGCCCTATGAGTTAGCAAATAATAAGACATTATCAAGCTTTTTAGAATTAATTGAAGTTTTAAAAATTATATTAAAGTATCAGTAGCATTATAAAGGTTAAATTAGTTTATCATTTAGAAAACACGCATTTAAAGGTAAAACCTAAGAAGAATACTTTTTTAGACTAAGAAGATGAATAAATGCTGTTTCAATGATTTTCTTAATTAATCCCATGTCTCATACACCTCTATATATTTATGTTTTTACTGGTATTTTGATTCATTATTAGTACTCTCAACTTTTTCACTTGAATAAGAGCCTGTGGTTTGGGCTTGTATGGCCATACATTAAGAGATTTACTCTCAACAGTCGCATGCAAAGCCTATAGAGGCATTTTTACACATCAGATGGTTAGTATTTGCCTGGTGCTACAGTCTTCCTGCTTCAAGCAGTTAATATGAATGTTCAAAACTCCCTGGAGTTAAAAGGGGAAATGTACTTTGAGCTCTCAGTGTTGTCAGGTAGCATTTGTGACAACTGGGAATGTGGATGTTGAAAAGGTAACAAACACAATGATCCAGAGAGCTCAGACTCACAAGTGTAAAAACCTCCTCATTCGTGGCTCTTAAAGGTGCAAGCAAATAACATGAAGGATCTAGCAGAGACGACAATAAAACTCTGCTCAAATTGATTTCCCAGTGAAACTGACTCCAACAGATCATTTGTTTTCCTCCAGTTTAATAGCAGCTATATATAAATTTCCTTATTGACTTTTTCCTTATTCCTTGGTTATTGTTTTCATATGTGACTGGCTTACAGATGGATATATGCACTAGAAGAAAATCCCATGTCCTCTGACAGAGAACCCAGTATTAACTTTGGGAAGCCATGTGTGCACAACTGCTGAAACATTTAGAGTCTTTTTGTTTCTTGCTTAGGTCTCTAGATCAAAAATTAAATTTTAGGAAAGGATTTAACTCTAAAATGATTCACAGCTTGCCTCCAGCTTTTGTTTGCAAGCAAGAGTAACATATGCTTTGCCTAGGAGAGCAAAATATTTCAAACTATGCTGAAAGATTATGACCAAGAACATATCTGAGCCAGCAGAATCGACTGTATTACCCAATTTTCCATTTCTGCCCTGCTGAACAAATGGAAGGCTTGTTCCTTTTCCTTCCTTTAGAAAACTGATGCTTTTATTATCTAATCATAATACTGCAATGTGATATAACATATAAATTTTCTTTAATGTCTATGATGCCCCAAGGAGGTAATGTGGAACAAGAGCAGTAAATAAAGACCATAACCTGAAAATTAAATCTGCATTCTCTGACAGAAGGATCCACTGGGACCCAAACCCAAATCTGTGTCTTAGAGAATTACCACAAAACTACCATACAATTCCAAGTAGAAATACCAATGTTTGAATGAACAAACTGATCTCTTACTGAAAGGCATTTTCTCTAGAATACTGGAGGCATGTCCACAGAGCCAGGATACGTGAAAGAGCTCACCCTGATGCCAGGCACCCATGCATGGCTTGGTCTGCTCTGCTCATAATGCTGCATATACACAGTTTGACTCACACAAAAACACCAGCTTTTCCATCTTTAGGTTATCCATCCATTCCACCACCAGCCAGCATTCAGCCTGTGACAGTGTTCCAAGTAATGACTCACAAATCATAATGATGTTACATATATGATATGTATATGTATGATATATAATGATGTTACACCTCCATGACACGATGTCTGCCTGAACAGCTACTCTTGTACTTGGATTCTTTAATATCTCCAGCATCTATTCTGTGGATTAGTGTATGTAAGGGGTTTATTATAGAAGCCTGCTCTCAGAAAGCAGGGCCTGCACACTGTTTTAAACCTTGTCTGATCACATTACTGTTACTTTCTTCACAGTTAAAGGCTCTGCCTCCCTCTATGTGACTGTGCTGAAGCAAGCAAGCCTTATCCCACATTCCTGATCCCACAGGCACATTCCAAGAGGGCCCAGCAAGCGTTGGGGTCCCCAGGTGCCTCCCAGGAGGCAGGAGGAGGGGGAAATTGTCACACTTTAATAACACTTTGGAAACCTGCTAAACTCTACACTCTCCTCTTCCAGACTCAATTACCCCAGCACTTCAATGTGCATGCAGACACGGTCCTTTGCCCTTTAATCTCCAGGACACGTAGTTAAACTAGCACAGTACCTGTGTTTGTGTTCCTGCACCTTTCCCTTGAGCTCAAGCAGGCTCAATATATTTTTATGGCTTGGGCTGTAAAATGTCATCTGATTGTAACATCATTAGGTCCTACATTTAAAGAAGGCAATGTGCCTTCCCTGCCACTGGGAACCAGGTGTTGGGGAGTACAGTCATCCAACAGCAAAGGGATACATCACATCAGCATGCAGGACCCTCACACAAGATCCAGACTGGATCCCAGTAGGATGCAATCATAAAGAAGGGGGTGAAAAATATTGCCAGTTTCTGGGGGAGGGCTATCATCAAGAGCTGGGCATGTGCACATAGAAAAACATGGAAGGAAAGAAGTAGGACAAAACTTCCAAGACAAATAGAAGCAGACTACCTTTGGATGAAACAAAGCTGTGTGAGCTTCTCCCAGAAACAGGGCAATTCTAAAGACTCATCTGTCCATGGCTATTTTAATGGATGGCTGCCTGCATTATGGCAGAAGTGCCCAAATACATCTGGAAAGCTATGGACTCCAGCCTGTAGAGTGGCTGCAGGCATTTCACAGGTGCTGGGGAGAAAAGACAGCAGGGAACTGGAAGGAGGAAAACAAGCAGCTTCAGCAGGAATTACACTAAAAGGCAGCTGCTTGATTTCGCTCTCAAGTGCAGAGAAAGGCAACCTTCTGGGCAGCAGCTGTCACTGGACAAGCGATTATTAGAGATCATTTCTCACTTTTACAAATAAATCCTAAATTAAAAGCAAACTTCATTAAGTGTAGCACATTCGTGTTCTTATTTCTCCCGCTTTTTATTAGAAGAGATAGCAAATGCCTTCCACAGAGCAAACAAAATGTTTGATTTGCTCATGTGTTTAACACATGTATAATAAATCACAGAAATGCCACGTCCATTTGGGAAGTATCAGGCTGCACAAGGCACTTGCTTCAGAAACGGAAAATTATGATGCCATGGTGTTCACAGCTGTTATTCCAGAGAGGAGACAAATGCTGTATATGCTTTCATAAGGATTCAGCCGAAAGGTACTCATAACACAAATGTTATTCTTTCTGTTCTCCGTTGAGATGGTGCTGGTGGGAGTTTTGCAATACTTTGTATTTCTCACTGAATGTGTTAAGACTGTATCAGTTTAAAACAAACAGTTTTGCTTTGCCTTCCCTACCCCTTTTGTTACATTACTTTATAGGATGTTAGAGCCCCATACTTCCTGGGGGGAAGGTTTTGGAATGAAGAATTTATTCACCAGGCTCACGGTGAATCAAAGGTCAAGTGATGAGTAGCCTTTCCCTTTCTGGGAAAGTCTAATTATTCCTTCAACCACAGAAATCCCATTCATGATGTAAGAATGTACTTAAGAACTATCTCTAAAAATGCCAGTTTTCAAAACTGGAGAAGACAATCGCCCTCAAATAAGTAATTTATCATATAAAATATTTGTCTTCTTTTAAGTAATCACAAAGAGCTCCTGAACTGGTCTCTCACTGAGTTCCATCAGAGCCTTTTCAGCTTGGTCAGAACACAACATGAAAAGAAACATTTCTCAAACTTCTTGCCCTGTCATTTGGAGCAATTACTTTTGTGAAGTCTAACCAGGAGAGAAGAACCTCTGATGGAAAAGACTTGAAAGGTACTGACACATCTTTTCTTTGGTTTAATGTGTATAGAGGCATAGCTTACTAGAAGGAATGCCAGAAAGTGAACTCTTTCATACATAGTCTGCTGTAAAAGTTGACACTGCAAGAAAAGTAAAAATAAAGAAAGAAAATATAACTCCTTGAGGGTTTCTGAAATCAGGCCTACACATTCTGAGTACAGTCAAATCACAAAACTGCAAAGTTGGCACTAGTGAGGAGTAACAAAGTATTCAATCTTCAGAATAAGGTCTACTGGCTTTGGAGGGTACTTGCCTTCATGAGCAGACTCAAATCACTTTATATAGTTAGCATGAGTAAAATCAAAGCTGCATGTGTGTGAAGAATGTAACATGTAGGGGTGCATAACCTTGAAAGCATAATTTGATTTTATATTAGGGATGTTTTCAAAACCAATAACTATTAAGTTAATAATTCCTATTGCAGGAATAGTCCCCAGACCCAAAGAAGCATCTTTTTTTCCCAGCCTGCAACTGGTCTGGATGGAATTGCTTCAAGAAGCAGGGAAGTTGATAGCTCTGTTTACAATCAAGAGGAACACAGACTATCCCCCTCAGTGATTACTAAGAATGCTAGCACAGATAACAGAGAGAGCCAAAAGTCTAAGGTATATTATTTAACTGAGGGCTAAGCATCCTATTTACCTACATTTCCTTATTTTTACTATTTTCCCCAAACTAAGATATCAAATGAGAACAACCTCATGTTAAAGACTAAGAGCAGCAAGTAGAGAAAACCATTATTAACCGATGTCAGGATACAATTTCACCATGACCTGTGGAACAGGTAACTAAAAGCACTGGGAGTGAAAAACACTGGCTGAGCCACAAACTTCACCTGTGAACCTTCTCTGAGGTCATGAGTGTTCACATGAGGACTGTGCCTGCAACAAAGAGACCAATGCGTGTCACAGACTTTGAAGCTTCGGCAGAGCTTCCTTGACATTCAGGGGAAAAGGGATCAAAGGCTTTGCAGGCAGAACATCTCTAGCTAATAACAGGCTATGCATGGAGTGACATTGTTAAAACACTTCCCTTTTATATCCCTAAAGGAGGGGTTTTATTGAGTTAAAATGATCCTTGAATAGCCTCTGGGCTGAACTGTAAAACACATTTGAAAAGCGTAAAATCTTTATTTATGCCAGCAATGTTTGAAACTCAAAAGATAAATGTCATTCAAAAACCCAAGCATGTCCTAGGTATTCAGTACGTAATGGGGCACAGCTGTAATAACAGTCAGTGAACCACAGACTCCCTACATCATGTCATTAGCTCACTTTTAATAAGTCTATCTTCTTGTCCTTTTTATAAGGACCATAGGGAAAGAAAGACATATATCATCCACCAAACATCTGTGGCTTGCTCAAATTGTCTCTCTTAGAAGACAGATCCACTTAAGGGACTTGCCTTGGGATACACGTTGTAAAGTGCACAAACCCTCTCTAAATATGGATTTTATTTAAGCAGGGAGCATCACACACCATTTGTGAGCTGCTGAAGACAGCACAGTCTAGTTTAACAGAATAAAGGCTGAACGTATAAATAGCATCAAAGTTCCACTGAAACAAAGCCTAGTGCTGAATTTATTCCCTTGAAGCAACAAATTTCAGGCAAATAAAATTCTACTTCTGAGGAGGTTGTAACAAGTCTTTCTAGGAGTCACATGAGCCTTTGCTTACAACTGCACTGAAAAATTGACTGGTTCTTTCTCCCCTGTAAATGTTTAACCCTTCAGGTTGAAAGTAACATGTGGCTTGAAATTGTCAGTGACACATGTAGATCAAGATATCACAAACCAGCTACATCTGCCCTTTAAGACTCCCAGTGATCCTAATTTCTGTACCACATGGTCACTTTATTCTCAAGGTTTTTGGAATACTTTTCATCCTGGCCCCTTGCAAAAACTCCATAGTGCCTTGTTGGTTACCTTCTCCTTAAACAAACCTACACCTTTTGTGTTTCAAAACTTCTTGATTAGACAGCTAGGCCATTTAAGAACGTAGAATAAATTAAATTTTATTCAATGGATGTAACATACTGGGCTGTGTGTTTACACCTGAAGAGAATATTTGGTTTATGTGTTTTTACCATGTTGTTATTCATTAATCTAGAAAAAGATGAGAGAGAGAAAAAATGGATTACCAAGTCAACTTTCAGCCTGATACTGCCAAAGAGAAGCACAGTTATTGCAGCCATCTGTTTACCTATGGCTTTTCATGCATGGGTTAAATGACTAAGACAGATGATTAAACAGGTTATATGTTCTGCTTTCTGGGTTTTAGAAATACAAAAGATAAAAGGAGCAGACTCCTGACAATCAAACTACTGCTCTTCTAGGGAAACGTGAGGTGAAATAGGGTAGATTGGGGGCTTTTGTTATTTATAATACAGCTGTGCATAAGATGCCTTGGTTTGCATTCAGGGGTAGTTATTCTCTAAGCTTCCTCTATGAAAAGGGCCAGACAGAGAAAGAAATCAACATTTCACAAGTGCACAACTGAACTGTGGAGGGGCCAAAACTCAGGTTCAGGCTCTCCACTGAGAAAGATAATCACTTCCTGTAGTTACTAGGAAAATACTGACATTTCCAGTTGGAATTTAGCCCACAATATGCCTTCTACATTTCCTCTGCATGTCTTTCTACATCAGGTAGGGAGATATGCCTATTTATATACTCAGATTTATTTGTTTGTGGCACCTATCTGCAACCTATCTGAACTGTGTGGAAGAGCTGTGTTGAACTGAGGACAGAGTTTGAAGAAGTCTCTTCTCACAGCACATTCCCTTTGTTCCCCTCCTGATGCCAGGATATGTGACAGCACAGAACTCCTTGGAATTGATTTAGCACTAACACTGCCTTATCGTAGCTGAACTCAGCTGCTACCACTGTTTGTAGCTGCACTGTTGAGATCTTGGTTTAAAAGCCTTCAAGTCCTTAAGAGCTAAACAAACATAGACCTACATTTAAAGCTGTTACAGTGTGTTTTCAGTGATTAAAAGAAAACAATCTATTTTTATTATCAAGGAGGCAAGCAGTAAACATCTGAGGTATTAAAAAAAAAATATTTGGGTATCAACATGGGTTTATTGGGGAAAATATAGAAAAATTGTTTGTTTTCACTAAATGTTGATGCTGATAATTATTTTGATCAAACCCTAAACACTGAATCATCAGAAACAATGGGAGGGGTAAGAAGTCAGGAAGACACATGTGAAAAGTTGGGATTTTGAGCCAGAAAATTCAGCTTGGCATGGAATAGCTGCTCTAACCAGGAAAATCTACTCACAAAAAGAGGGTCACAGACTTAACCCCTGTGTTGCCACCTACCCTGTACAGGGTTTGCATTTTGCTCATTGTGCTTGCTCTGCCCCATAGCCCCTCCAGCCTAACCTGGACAAGTGGATTTTCTACCCTCTGGTGAACCAGACCCATTTGAACATGGTACATAGAAATCAAAGATAAAGCTGCAGACAAGCTCTCTTGGGACAGCAGTTAATATTGTAGAGCTTACAGAGTTCTTACAGCTGTGAAGCCCAAATACATCTTAAACACAAGTGATCTGTCTCCATAGTAAAGCTGTACTAGTGTCATGGAAACTTGTTTGTAAAATAAGCTGTTTGGATCAGTTCAAATCCCAAAATGGGAATTCTTCCTTTAGAATGTTCTAATTAATTGAACACAAAAAAAGTAGGAAAAACCTAATTCTTCCAGTAACACAAGCAGTAATTTAACTGAAATCCTCACATGCAATTTAAAACTGCTTCCCCCTGTAATCACGTATCCCAGCATTCACAGGGTGTAAGACAGTTAGTGGACCATAGGTCTCAGTTTACTTATTGCTGACTCCAAGGGGAAATACCAAAGTTGTTTGCTGTACTACCACAGCATACAGTAATTCTGTATAATACCTGGATGAATAAGACTAGATCCTGCAGGCTCTCTGATGAAAAAGCTTAGGCAGGAGGTGGTAACTCAGGCAATTTAACTAAATCAAATCTCTCCCTTTAAAACCATCTAGTCTATTCTGTAAAATAAGGCAATCTTACTGCAGTATTCCATATTTATGTATGTATAAACTTCACATTCAGTGAAAAATTATTACAGTTTTGAGGTTAACATTACCAAATAATAATAAAAAGTTTAACAATACAATCCTGATTTTTTTGAAGCAGAGATACTGGAGTTTACAGCCCCTCCACACCCACAGATTTAAACTCTTTCCAATCTGAGTAAGTGCATGGGGAGTTTACTCCCCCAAATTTCATTGAGAAGGTCTTGCTAGAGGGATGAAAAAATCAGAGTTAAAGGAAGATAGTAGTTAGTAATCAGTCCCTTACCTGGTCTCTTTCGAGTTGCTGTTATCCTTTTTGCACACAATCATGACACAGCTACTGAGGTAGAAGAGGGGCTCTGCAGGGCACTCAACCCAAGCCTCTGCCTTTAGCAGGCTCAGCCAGAGCAGGCTATTCAGCATCTTGATGAGTCAGGTTTAGAATACCTCCACAGACAGAAATCTCCTTGGGCTACACATTTACAGTAAAAATAACTTTTCCTACATTTAAATGGAACTTCATATTTTCAGCTGGGGACCACCACCCTTCATCCTACCACAAACCACTCTTAAAGAGAGTCTCACTCTGTCTTCTTTATACCCTCCCATCTGGCCTTCATAAACATGGATCAGATCCACCTGAGCCTCCTCTCCTCCAAGCAGGGCAACCTGGAGTCCCAACTCTCTCAGCCTCATCTCATAATGGCACATGTTCCCCTCCCTTAATCATTACTGGTGTTGCCTCAATATATCCATGTCTCTTTTACTGGGCTGGGGCTAAGCTGGACACCACTACATGAGCAAAGGGGAAGGATCACCACCTCCCATCTGCTGGTAGTGCTCTTCCTGCTGCACTCCTACTCCTAGATGCTCCACCAGGACCTCCAGGTCCTTTCCTGCAAAGCTACTCTACAGTCACTTGGTCTCCAGCATGTACATTGAGTTAATCCTTGCCAGGCACAGGATGTAGTCAGGTACAGGAATGTTAGAGATTAACACTGAACACAGGATGCTCGAGGAAGCTCACCAGAATTACATTCCAGAAAATAAGGAAAATACAAGGACTCTAAACTTCTTCACACAGCTGAAAACATGACAGCTGAGAAAATATTTTTGTATGAATTTTACACATCATCTTATTCAACTTTGGAACACAGACTTAAAATAAGAATTCTTTACAAATCAATTATAACACCTTCTTCAGTTAAAACTAGAGCTTTTAAATGTAATAGCCAGCAAATGCTAGTTTCTCATCTCTTAATCAGTTAAATAAATTTTTATCATTAGTTTTATGCTTCTATCCAATAGACTTATACAGATTAACTTATTATAGGTATTAACCTATTACAGGTACTCAAACAGGCAGCACATTTAATTGCTATACAGGAAATGCAGCTCCCTTCAGGAACACAGCAAGGTGTATTTGTTATTGCTCACTTTTGAAAGTCCCCAAGTTTCAACAAGCTGAGAATGCTTTTAGTATTTGCTTTGTTTTACACAATAAATACAGTGAAAACTGTATTTATTATTTATTAGACATGCCATTATCATATTGTTTGCATGAGTTTATAGTTGCCAGAACTAGGGAATATAGGACTAAACAAAACTAAGCAAACAGACTTCAGATCAAACAAACAGCGACTTCTTGTATGGTGAACCTTCGCTGGGAGGAAAGGATGGGGATGCTTGTGCTGGAACACTTCCACAGTCCTATCTGATAGATGAACACCTGCTAACAGTACAGATTTCTGCAAGTTCTAAAAGTTCTTGTGTCCTCTAGATTGCAAAGAACTCTGCAGAGGTGTCTATTTAAAAGTGTTCAGTCAATTGGGTCCTTGATTAAAATATTATTTTTTTTGCCCAGCATTTCTGAGTGGTTCCTTTAACTTATGTGACAGTTTGGGATAACATAAAAGCACTTACAGGGAAAAAAATACCATTACTTTCTCAGGTGGCATCTGAAAAACATACAAAACTCACCTATGTCTCAGACTCAAGGGCTGTTTTACACTGGAAAACCTCCTCCTCCATTTATCTAAGCTGATTTACCCAGTCTGACTGCATTGTCCCTACCAAATCTTAGTCCTTCTGTGAATTCCATACCCTATTTCCATTTAAAACTCCCTTAGGCTCCAGCGTGAGTTTCCTTCTTGCCACAAGCCCAAAGGCAGAACTGCCGTGACCTGGACTGCTGGACTTTTCCCTCTGGGTTACTTACAATGCTCCAAGGGAACTACAACTTTCTGCTCTTCACAGATAAATATTTTTTATTTTTTTTAAAAAAAAAGCCCCACAAACTGTCTTCAGAAAGCCCAGTGAACCTCAAATATCTGTGCTGAGACACCTGATCCACGCTAGCAGGAAGCCTGGCGGGGTGGCACATCTGTCAGCCCCTGTGCGTGGCACATTCCCAATTAGCATGCCACCTCCAAGGGCTCAGAATTCCGTATCCTCTCCTGTAGCAGCCAGTGACCCTTTCTAAATGAGGTTGATTGGTGTTATTAGGAGATAACATCTGCGTGGTGCAACATATTGATGTGAGGTGAGAGCAGAGGAAGCTGGATCAGGCAGCGACTGAAGGCATGTGTTATAGTGCAATCAAAGAGGATGAGCAACAAATTACATTAAATAGAAATGTTTTCTCTTTTACATCCAAACCAAAGACAGGAAGACTTACAGAAATTAGCGATATTGCAGTGCCTTATTTGCAAAAGACCTGTGATTTGGTTTTGTGGGTTTTTTTCCAGAGATGTTTGTTCATTAACCTTTGCTGGAAGGGAAAGAAAACAGAGTGCAACAAGAAGAAGAAAAAAACCAATCCAATTTCCCAAATAATTCTGAATTTCCCTCAATTTGAGGGACTGGATCTGGATTTTATAACAATTATGTACTGTAAAATATATCATCCTCTTTGCATTCACAGCACCAGCAGAATCAGAGTTTGGATGTTTCCAACCTTACAAGTGCCAACAAAGAACACCTATCCTTTGCTTCTAGACCAGGTCTGAAAACCCTTTAGGAAAATCTTACTGAGATTGTTAGTTACAGAGTCTGGAACTGAGAGTCCCTGTAAAAGTATTGGTGAATTTTTCAGCAGCATTTGAGGTGACACTGTTTGTCTGTGTGTATGTAAATTCCAAACGTGTGTGCATATCTGTATGCGACCCCTTTATGTACAGAAATTGAGCTGCTGTGCAAACTGAGTGACTTTGAACATACCAGCTGAATCATTAACACACTCTGGCACACCTCCCAGTTGCTACATTACAGAAAATGAGTTTTGTTCTATTAGGCTGATGATGGATTCATAGGCAGAAATGCCCACGTGTATGGTGAAAAAGATGGAGAAAATGTTTGTACAATTTTCAGCAGGCCTTTGGAGCTCAGAGACCCAGCAAACAACTCCCAGCCAATGCCTGTCTGGTTCATCTACAGTAAAGATGTACAGTGCCTGACTTTTACCACCACAAGAACTGCCCCCACAAAACCATGTTTTTTGTGATTGGAAAACATAAAACACTCTGCAGCTGGAAACTTACGTACTTGAAAACCAGTGGTTTGCGTGGGTGAGAAATATTCTGCAGAGCAGCTTTTGCTAAGCTGGGACAGGACCTGACAGTGCTTGAAAAAAGCACATGGATGCTGAAAATCCAGGATTAAATCTGCAACTCCACCATACCCACTGCAAGGGTACAGGCTTCTCATATCAAGGCTGGCAGAAGTGAAATACCCTGGATTCAGGGGAGATTGGAGAGATCTGTGTTGTAAAGACCTTCTACACTTCAATCCTCCCTCCAAAATTTGCAGCCCACTGACTGACATAGAACCATAGAATCATTTAGGATGGAAAATACCTCTAAAATCAGAGTCCAGCTGTTAAACCAATATCATTCCTTCTGCAGACCTGCCATGGGCTCTGTCCCCAGGATCTGTTCTGCCCCACTGATACCTCGTCCACAGAATAACCTCCCAAAGAAATACACCTCTCTTACCTCCTTGAGTCCAGCAGAGGTTAGTCATTAAGCCAAAGATTTATCCAGCTGGTAGGTACCCCTGTCCTTGAAGGAATGTGCCTAAAGTCAGGGCAAATAACAACCCTAGAGTCATGACTGACCTTTGGAATCTTTTGGTCTCTTCCAGATCCAGCTCAAAGGTGCTTTAATTCTTTCTTTGAAACACCTCCCAGTTAAACCCTTAATTACAGTGAAATTTAAGATGATCACACCTCCCCACCACCTGCCCAGGTGTTTAAGTATGACATTAGCTAAAAATACACTTCTGGTGAATCCCTTTTGTCATCTAACAGTAAGGGAATGCAAGACAAATTGCATTTTTGTAATTATGCTTTAAAAGATTACCTATATACATATCTAAGGTCTAATTTTAGCAACTTGTAGAAGTTCTAAAGGGAATTCTAATACAGTAAACCAATTGGCACAATCAAGAGACAGCACCAGAGACAGCCTGTAGTAACCTACACCACCTAAATGTACTTAAAGAAAAAATGGACTCTGCAGAAAAGGAGAAAACAAACCAACAAACTGCTTAAGCAGCCTGTGAATTTCATTAAACAGAGCTGCTCCTGCCAGAATTGCATTGCCTTTGCCACATCCGAGGAAATGTGGCTTCCAAAGCAAAATCAAAATCCACCTTGCATCCCAGTGCCCTGGGGAAACAGGAGGGCTCTGCAGAGAAACAGCTTTCACTGATCCTGGGCAGTTCATTCTATGGAGTGGCCCCAGGTGAATTCTAACTGCTATGGTGATGAACAGGCTGAAAGGCAACATCTCTGATACAAGAAGCAGAAGAAAAGAGAGCAACTAAACAAGGCTGCTCTAGTCGCTGATCCAAATATCCAAAAACTGTAACCATAACAACAGCAAATTGAATGGACATAAAATACAGATTTCAGAGCTGGAATCAATACCTAGATCAAAACCAGATCATGATAGATGTCTCAATTGGGTAGATTCCCCTCTGCCTACTGCATAGTTAGACAGCCCTCCAGAGCATTTGGAAAAGTAGTGAGTGGTGTCAGGAAAATAGTCTGTTCTCACACTTCTATGCCTCCCACTAAAGCTGATCTGAGATCTGAGGGGAAGAGATACATCCTCTGTGGTGAGAAACACTGAAATGGCATAGCCCACTAGGAGAATGCCTACTTAGAACAATGTTGACTTGTTTGAGATTTAAGGGAGACAGAAATGTAGGTATTTTGGGGATGGGGTGTGGGATGGGAGGAGGTGGGAGAAGACTGACTGCAAGCATGCATGTCCTCAGTACAAAGCTTCCTGATGGAGAACTCCATGGAGCACAATAACACACATTTCAGGATCTGGTCTTTCTCTCGACTGGCAAGCACTGTTCCTAAATGCCAGAGAAGAGCCCAGATTCTTCACATCCTTCAGATAAATGGAACCTTGTCAAATGAGAAGCAAATGGTAGAATAGTGCAGCAATGACAAAAGCTCTGATCCCACAGGCAGAGCTGCTGTGCTCATGCAGGGCCTCAAAGGCTTCAGGAAGTCTCCACAGAAGCAGAGCAGTCCTTTTGTACACTATCAGCTACGACACCAGGACCTAATTCAGTATTCAGCTCCACACCCTCATCATGCTGGCAATAATTCAGAGTTTGTGAGACAACTTGTAAAGGGGGGAAAAAAAAAAAGAGCTGTGTTTTAAACCACTCTGATTTAATGTTAGCTTTTTATGTGTCTAACATCAAAGTCTTTTTTCACTTCTATTTAATCAAAATTAATCACTAAGACTACTAAAGTAATTTATGTTGGAGATTATTGAAATGAGTGTTTTATTAAAAACTGGTTTTATTAATAAAACACATTCTGGTGAAGGAATCATGTGAGCCTCCTATTAGAGACTATTAACTGGGAACTGGGAGTTAATCATAACAGTCGTGCTGCCTGCCAGGTTCTTCGACAGAAACACACACTGGGTTTGTTTCTGCTTTTACTTTTACAAGAATATTCAAGTCAATTAGTTGCTCTAGCACACTAACAGTCAGAGTAAATTCTGTAAAGCAGAGAGAGGAAACAAAGGTACACACATCTCAGTAGTTTCGAACAAAGAAAGGGCAATCAGAAGGAGACTCACCAGCCTGATTAGTTGTGATGCTGACAGCAGCAAATTGCCTGGAAAGTGTACTCAAGTCAGATACCCCGTTGACTGCATCAATCTCAAAAGTGTAATTGGTGTGTGCCAAAAGGTCCACGACTGTCACCGTGGTGTTGGTGAGCCCCGTCTGACGGGGCAAGAACCGCACGTTGTCGCTGCAGGGCTCGCACATCTTCGTGCTCCCTCCGCATTTTTTGCAGATGATGTTGAAAGTGACATCTTTGCGACCTCCAGTGTCAAGGGGCCAGCTCCAGTCCAGGATAACAGATGTCTCATTGATGTTGGAGATCACGTTTCTCGGAGCAGATGGTGGTCCTATGAAAGGAAATCAGAGGAATGAGTTTTATCTCTCTCGGAATGCCGTAAAATGACAGTAACAAGGGCGCAAAAATACAAAAGTAAAAAGTATAAATAACCAAACCCTTCCACTTATCTGCTGAAATATTTCACTAGACTACAGATCAAGACTACTAAGGACCCTGTTTTCTTATTAACAGGCAGTACCCTCAGGGTGAAGTTGAGGACTGAGGGCTGAAAGCACTGGCAGCAATTTAAGAACCCTAGCTGTCCTCTTTGGTGTAAGAAGAGGTGAGGAAGTGGATGGTTGACTGCAATGGGACATGGGAGGAAGCAAGCAAGCAGTTGTTGAGGTACAGATGGAGGAGCAAGAATGACAGCCCGGAGCATAATGATGCTACTCACTGGTGCAAGCCATGGATGGAGGGTCTTTCTCAGAGCGAAAGTAATTCTTTTCACACCTGCAGTTCAGAGACGCATCTTCGTAGGTAGAGCTGTGAGGAGGGCACTTGGCACACTTCACGTTGCCAGCAGAGGCTTTGTAGAACCCAGGTCGACAAGCTGCAAAGTAACAGGAGTATACTTTTAAATTCCATGGACATCTCGGTTTTAATGTGTGACTATTGCCCTGGAACGTGTCCATATGTAGATCACAGTTTGCAGACATCTAGGGTCTAAAATTACAGATTTTCCTCATAATGAGAGCTGATGGAAATAAGACCTCTTGGTAAAATGGAGCTCTTCATGCATTAGCTTGCATTTGCATTTAATTTTACCTGGAAAACAAAACAGTAATTGCAAAAACAAAACAAAAAATTGCACCACTAAGAAGAAACATTTTCTATTACTCATTTTGAGAACTTCACTTATTTTTCTTCTCTTCTGACTAATTTACCAAAGCATTGGCCCTATCCTGAATAAGACGCTAACTTTATCCTCTCTCTACTGCCAAGGTTTTGCTTACAAGAATACATTAATTGTAAACTCTGTCTCTAAGCCAGCCAAAATCAAGAAAATAACCTGAACAGTGAAAGATCTATTCCATTTCTGAAGGACCGTGCATCTGGCTCAATGAGCTGCTTCTGATACTATCAGGAACTCACATGGTTTGCATAAGGAGGATATTTTTAACATTAACCCAGTCCTCTAGGGATGATGCTTGACCCACAAAAGCTGCTTCTGAAAAAGTCTGGGTGGTGGTGTTTTATTTACATTGGCACACTCCTTCTGTTTTGACTCCTGTTGCATTTTAAACTGATTCAGGGTCACATTTGCATCAGAAGAAAACAGCCTTTGAAGTTAGTTACAGAAATGAACAATTTAGGAAATAGCTTTTCATGGAAAACCTATGCAGTGAAATAACACTGTTGACTTCTTTCCACCAAGATGCTATCACCATCTGAAAACAAAAAAATAATCATTTTAAAAGAGAAATGAAAATCAGATTGGGATCAGCAGTCTCTGCTGTTCTGCTGCCTCCCCCCCAAAGACACGCATCCCCCTCCAAATGGAATGTATGAAGCAAAAAGGTCTGGCTGGCACTGGTTACTCACAGGTCTGTACTTGTACCTACAAAAACCACACACTAACAGGCAACAGAACAAAAAGGACCACCTCTTAGAACATGGTCACCTTTTCCTACATTTTGGTTCCTCAGCAAACACTGCCTAATGCACAAGCACATTGGGAAAAGCCTGGTATATTTTAATTACAAATATAATATTAAAAAAAAAAAAAAGGAGAAATACAAAGGAAAACATGACTTCTTTTGTGTGAGGGCCCTAGGCAGTTAAGCTTAGATAAAGTTGCCTTGGACCTGTCACTGAATTAAATACTAATTTGCAGCCAGAAGAATGGGTTTATCAGTCTCAGTTAACACATTCTGCAGTTCTGCTTATGGAGATGAACTGATTCATAAACATGGTATAAAATCTGAGATATAAGACTACGTGGTCTTTTGTGTTCACTCATGCACTGCCAAAATAGCAAAGTCTTTGAATAGGCAGCCTGAGGTAGAAAAAAGGTCTGAATAAAAACTACCAGCATCTTAGTAAGTGATGAAAGAGGGAGGGAAGCTGCAGCATTACACTGGATATTCACCTTCCACATTACTGTCTGTGACCAAAACCTCATCCAATATCTGGGTAAGGCAAATTTTTTGGCTACTTCCTGGTGCCAAACACCTGAGTGAAATACACTGACAAGCAGTGAGAGAACAACTAACTACTCTGTCTTACTCTGAAACGTCTTAATAAAGGAAATCCTCCTCCCTCTGCACTGAACACAGTGTGAGAAGCGTGAAGCGTGTCACAAGTGCTAATCTCAGCCAGTCTTCAGCACTTCACAGCCCTGGCTGCAGCTGCTGCCTCTGCCTTCCCTGCTAGCAAAGCAGCTGGGACAGGCACCTCCTGCTCCAGCTGCCCTTCTGCAAGCCCTGAGGAACCAAGCCTGGGTCTGAGCCTCCGAGACATGGGCCCAACAGGCAACCTGTGAAAGCAGATTTGCCAAAAATGACCTTGTGGGGAAGTTCCCAGAGCCCAACACCAACCTGCCTGACCTGGCACCAGCATTTCTGGTGTTTCCCCCTCCTCCAAGCTGCAAGGGGGTCTGAGGATTTCCCTGTAACTTGAGGAAATTAAGGAAACCTAAGCCCTTCTTAAACACCTCCACCAGGAGGAAATGCAGCAGGAAACAACTGGCTTTTTGATTTGTTTTGTTCTGCTTTTATTTTTACAGCCTTTTATGACTTGAATCCTATTTCCTCCCAAATATTTCTCCATGATGTACCTTGAGCAAGACTCTTTGGTGTCCTTCTGGCTGACAAAGGAACCTCCAATGATTTTATTGTCTCTGTGCACAGTGTGGCTGTTCCCAGATCTAAGACAACAGGCCAGGAAGAAAAGAATGGATTCTAACCCTGTTCTTGCCAACACTAGTGACTAAACAAACACATTAAGGAATACACATCACACTACATCTGCCTAGCTAGTTACACAGCATTTTCACCAAAACTCTTGGAAACTTACTGCCAGGTATTAAACTCCAATGGTTTTGCTTAATCATATCCACTCAGCTGGGAGGGGCAGTTTTACATTTATGAGCAAGCATACACAAGGCAAAGATGTATTTAGGAATAGACGTAGTTTCTTTTTTTTAATAACTGTCTGTGCTAGTTCAATTTAACAACTGGAAAAAGACTAATAACCTAAAACTGAACACATGTCATATGGTTGATCTTCCTGCAAGACACAATTTCCACTGTCTATTAAGCATAATTTATTCACAGCAGGCAACACATGAGTATTCATTTACATAGTAAAACTATGTATTTGGGACACTTTCAAAGCACCTACCACCAGCACTTTAATACAGCAATGAATTTAACATAACTAAACAAGCTTGCATAAGAAGTGAACAGATTCTGTGGGGTGAAGAAGAGAAAGGAACAAATCCAATTGCTCCATGAATCAACGTCTCTTTCATCCCTTAGGTGAAAACCCACAGACCTCATCTAAGAAAAGGTTCTGGTGGTGTGGGGCCAGGGAAAAAGAAAGAGGAAAGAGGTGCATGCAGAAGCACCTCAATAGCATGCCAGCAGGCTTTTTCTTTTCCAAAGAGACTGTTTCCCACTTCTGTTATTGCAGGATGAAGAGAGCACCCAGGGTGAGGGGGTGAGCAGCTCAGATTCCTGCTGTCCCAGTATGCCCTAGCAAGGGCATCCCAATCTCCTGTCTTCCCCTCAGGCTTGTCTTGCACTTTCTGTCTTTGTCTGTCAGACCAATTTAAGATTATTCACAACTGCAGCCCAAAGGAGAATAAAACCAATGCAATCATACTTGAAACTGAAGCTTGAAGAGGGAGGTGCCAATGAAAAACGTTGTTAATGTACTTACTATAATTGTTCTTTTCCTAGTCATTTTTATTTGATTCTGATATGTAAGAGAGAAAAAGACCTTACTGCAAAATGCATTCATTTCTGTGTCAAATGGGATTACATGCACTAATGGAAGAAGGTTTGGCTTTTTGAGATGAGTCCCACGGCTTTGGTTTCAGTCAGGTTGAAAACAGCACAGGAATTATCATAGCAACTCTTCACAGAGTCTGTAATTTCAGCACAGAAGCCAGTTGTGAACAGCAGTTGCTTTTTATCAACAATTTCCTCTAAAAGCTAAGAAATTTTCCTTTCCATCACAAGGGGGAATGATGCAAGAGGAAGTAGACACAATGGGCCAGGAAGAAAAACCTCTGAGCACACTAAAAGTATTAAAGGAAACCTTGTGAGTTTCTGCAAAGATGATATGAACTGTACAGCAAGGCTGTCTGGTTTTGCTTTCTTAGGAAGGTCTCCTCAAGTCTGTTGGCCTTGGTGGCTCCTGTGATAACTCCAAACTGCAATATTTTAAAATTGTGTCCAGTGTGATTTTGACCTCTTTTATTTGAGTGCAAGGCCACGATCACTTTATGGAACTCACCTAGTGGTAAGAATTTCAGGACTGCAGTTGTGCTTATTACTGTATGTAAATTCATCTCCTTAAGTTATAACTGAGGAAATTATTTCACTGAAAGAAGAACAAATGCATGTAACAATCTGTGGTAGCTACTGATTAAAGAAATGTGACTATCTTCAACAGTAAAGTGAATTTTGCCTCTGCTTCACTAAACTGTTTGAGAGGAAAACGCCATCCTAATTAAGGGTTAAATTATTCATTTAAATAAAAGTTAATTTTAAATTAAAATGTAAACCTGGTAGTAAATAGGACTATTTTAGTATTCAGACCCTACAGCCCCCTACACACAGAGCAATATCACCAATTCCCAGCTGTAAATACCAACTAACAACTCGAGCCTGTGCTGCCTGAGCAGATGACTTCCCAAACCCAGCACTCCAGGTCTGACAAAACCCATTTCCCTGCACAAGGTCAAAGCAACTCTTCATCTGCAAACTGACTTTGCTTTCTGTGCTCTGGGTAGAGGCACAATGCTTGGAGGCAGGGCTGGAGAATCACAGCGTGCTGCAAATGGATACACACACCCATGACTCTGGGTGTCGAGCATCCACCAAGCAACTGAGTCTTTCCTCCCTTTGTTTCTCTGCTCTTCACTAAAAAATCGGGGTGAAATGCCACCATGGCATTAATCCACAGCATTGTCCTGCGTTCAACCTTGGCATAATGCCAACCCCCCCCCACCCCACCCCCCCACCCCAAGACGCACGAGGTCCCAGTGAAAGGAGGGAAGGNATGATATGAAATACCTCTTTGGTTGCCTAAGTCAGGTGATACTTGCCCCTCTGAATCTACGGAGTGCCCCATGGCCCAAAAAACTGAGGCCTGCTAAATTTGGTTTCAGGCCTAACTAAACTAAGGCCTTAATCTAAGTTTTGGGGGTTTATCAAACCCATCCACCAAGCAACTGAGTGTTTCCTCCCTTTGTTTCTCTGCTCTTCACTAAAACAGCCCAGGGTGAAATGCCACCATGGCATTAATCCACAGCATTTAGAAAATAAGGGAGTTCAGCCATAAACCTGTACAGCTCAGAGATAACCTTTCCTCTTAGTGTGTGTTAACAAGACAACATTGGGACAAACCTCCTGTCCCGTGCAGAGAGGACAGGGAAATGCCCCCACGTGCATGGTCATTGTTAGAGGGGCTTTGCCAACTGTTCCCACAGTCACCTGTGGAAATGACATGCCAAGGAGCAGCAGCAGAGTCCTTGGGCTGGGCCTGATGCCCCAGGACGACCTTTGGCTCATCTCGATGCCCACACCCAACCTTGCATCTTTGCACTGTTCTCCAGTCCCTTTTAAAGGTGTTTACATAGCTCTTTTTTCCTCGCTTGGTCACTATGGCACCCTGCTCAGGAGGAAACAATACTTTATAATGTAGGTTTCCTGAAAAATCCCTCAGAGCACAGAAACCATCTTCAGCAGATCTCATTGTTCATTAATGTATGAAAAGCCACATAATCTATAGTGTTATACATATAAATGTGTATCATCCTCTCTTCACTCACTCTCCTGGGCCTCTAGGTACCTTCTTGTATACCAGCCTAGCCCAAATAGGTTTCTAAAATTTACAGTGCATTTTTGAGTCATATTTTCATTGAACTTCAGGCTCTTGTCATCAGATCTGAATAAATAAGTGAGACAGCACTTAAGTAAGTAGAGCTCAAAACTAAGTACTACTCCTCACAGTAGAAATAGAAATATCTCCAGAAAGCAGTAAGGATACTGACTTTCTTTCATGGACAGTATGAGTCTATCCTGTTTGCTGAAGAAATAAAAACTTAAAATTATTCTTAGTATACTTTGCATTCTTACATTGTCTTCCCTGTAGTCTTCAGCACATTAGACATAATACTTGAAATAATTACAAAATAGCTAGTGTTGGCAGCAGCAGAAGGAACCTGGCCATTTTTTGCTACGCATTTATAAGAAAATCAATAAAATCTTATACTGTCTTTTCTGTGCACAAGACATACCTTTTACTTTGAAAATGCAGGCATAAAAGTACAAGTTGCATTTTAAATACTAAAGTGAATTCCTACCATGCCTTTCACTATTAGCTGTGGAACAGCAGTGGAAAAATGCAGCTGTTTATAACTTGTCTTTGCAGGGGGAAATTACTGCAGGTGGAAAACTGCATCATGTGTACTTTTGCCTCTCTAGACTGGAAAGTGCAATGGTCACAGCCAAAGGCTCTGACAGGCCTGAAGAACTACTGCAGCTGTCCACTGTTAGAAGAAATCAGCAATTAACCAAACTGATGCAATTGCTTTCCTGCCACCAAGCCTTCTCCAGCAGTAAGAGGCCAATAACCTGAGAGCTCAGGAAATCATCTCTGTTCTCCCCACTCTGTCCAACTCCTCCAAGCCTCTGTGCCAGCAGGGTGGACCGTGCTGTGTGAGTGGGGCAAGGATTCAGTGCCTTGTGACGCTGAAATGGCTCTGCAAAAATACACTTAAGAAAGAGCACTTTTCATTTTTTACACCTGAAAGCTGCTGCTAGCCCCCAAAAAACCAGTCAGTAGTATTTAATCTTACTCATGAGTAAATTTCTGCTTTTTCCTCCCCACATAATATTTTACAGTGATCTGTGACCTTAACATATTTTAATCAGATGCTTTTTAAATTGGCTTTACTCCCAGGTCAAGTCATTCAGCAGAAACAATTCCTGTTCTTTGTTTAATAACTGTTACTGGCAGACATATTAATTATATGTACATAAGAGATAGCATTATCCTGAGGGAATAACACTGCACCTTTTCAACCACAGTCTATAATAGCTCCACATTATGCCTTGCAGGCTTCTGTATCTCTTTTTCTGCAGTGCATTACAGCCATGATTGCTACCAGTGCAATGTCAAATAGTAGGTCTAAAGCACAGCACCACAGCAGAGATGTTCTCGCTTGTGGGTACACAAGTACCTTGTCTCAAAATGTGGAAGGAATTTGAGCTTCTCTGCATGCAGTTCTGGGGAAAATAAATCTTTTGTTAACAGGGAGACACTGAGTATTACAGTCTTGATTCAGAGTTAAAGCGAAATACAAAAAAGATCTACCTTAATTCCAGCCATACTTAGTGAATGACTTAAGGATTTGAACAGGCAATTTAATAAACCCATGTTTATAAGCACTGGCTTTCGGTCTCCCTGAACAAGATGTTTTCCTGAATGAAAGCCTGGACACACTGAGATATATTAAGCTATCATTTTGTCAGACAAAGAAATTCCATGTTCTGTTTGGTTTTTTGGGTTTTTTTTCAACTTAATTTAATCCATACAGAGATGAAAAATAGCTTCCTAATTCAAGAAGCATTGTAAAAAAAATAATTAAAGAAACACCAGAAAAAAACCCCACCAACATCAACTTGAACAGGAGAAAAAAAAAAAAAAGGTTGTACAAATATACACACAAGGAATTTAAAATGATCACTTAGCAAGGATAAAAAGCAAAGAAATACTTTTGCCCTGACAAAAGATTACACTATAGACTCCTCAAAGGCATATTAGACACAGGATCCCAATAGCTTGTAACAAGAAATGTTTGCTAACATCAAGAGTGCCACAAAGGGCAACACTCAGGTTTAGTCAACATCTCCTCTCTAGGGCAGAACTTTAAAAAAAAAACAAAAGCAAGAAGAACCAACTGCCCTAAAGTAAAGCAAACAGACCTGACAGACATGGCAGCCTCTGTCCCACAGGACACGGGCTCTTGGGAAGGTGTTTCCTTTCCAGCTCAGTGGAAAAATCAAGACGGTGCCTGTTAATCCTCACAGGCTGGATTTGGCTAATAAGTAAAAAACAACTGTCATAGATTGGGGATGTTTATGTAATTTCCCCCTGCCTGAACCAGGCCAGATTGACAGGTTTGAAATAGGAAAAGTACCATAAATGAAGAAGAACAAATGAGTTGTCATACAGATGACATCTACTCCTAGCACTTCTCCTAATACCCATCTAATGGGAGCACCTTACCAAAGTGCAAGAGAAAAGCCAATAGGGAATGATCATTTGCCATCCCTCACTATTTCACCCTCACATCTGCAACCTCAATATAATTTAAAAAACCTGGAAAGACAAGGTTTGATGTATTTGTTTATCTTTTTAATGAAGGCTAATTATGTTAAACCTTCATTGTACCATCCTTCATGTAGAATATCCAGTGTTTGGGGTTTTTCAAGTTGTTGGTCACAGTGAATTTCTCTGACATTCCACTCCAGTCTAGGTAGTTGATGTAAAGTGAAAATGTTGATATTACCTTCAGTTTACCTTCAGATTTGGTACCTTTTTAGCCAAATCAGTGTATCCTTGGTTTTTATTATGGGACAGGCAGGCCAGCAGCTCCCGATGTGTCCCTTTCTAAGCCATTCCTTACCTTACAGAGCTTGATCATGAATTTATCTTCTCTGGGATGAACAAACACAAACTTTTCAATCAGCTTTGATAGGAATATCCTCTAAGCTTTTGATTATACCCATCTCTGGTTCTGCAGTGTCATTTATGAGGTGGAAAATACTCTTTTTCTTTTCATAACTTGTCTGATGAAGGCAATTGATTTTATATATTGGACAACATTTTACCTCTTACCCTCTAACAAATTTGGGCCTTTGTTTTGTTTTTTAAATTTTGGAAATCCATTGACCAAGCTCATCTCTCCCAGTTATCTGTGTCAATGCACATGTCTGAAGCCAAAACAGTGAATTCAGATGTACAAAAGGTACGTATTTCCTCTCAGGGAGGGAGGGAAGATGATTTTTGTGCTTACTGAGGCTGAATGTTCCTTTGTACCTTTCTACCCTTGTCAGTACATACAGAACTCTTGTTTCTTATCCCCATTTTGCAGGTGAAAAAATTAATGCAGAACAGCTCCAACTCCAGTGTTCTTTCTGCCAGTGACACCTCCTAATCAAAATGCTTCCTGGTGGGTTGTGTGATGTTACAAAGAGCTCAGCCCAGCTCCCCGATGACACAGGTCCACTACTGCAATTAGCATGAATTAGTACTTTTGTGAGTAGTCTCAGCAGAGCTGTCAAACTAATTGGAAAAGAAATTTAACAAATGCCTTTCCCCTTAGAGATATTCTCTCAGGTCAGGGTTGAGGCATACTGCTCAAGCAGTCTGGGGGAAGTTCCTTCCACCCTTGCTGAACCTGTTTTGTTGATAAAAAGAGAAGACTTTGGGTTCTTGGCGCTGTTATTCCGGTACCTGTCACTGTTACTGACACAAAAAAGACAATCTTTATGCTCGTTTTGGCTGGGGTAGAATTAGTTTTCCTCACAGTAGCTGATATGGAGCTGTGTTTGGGATTTGTGCTGGAAATTTTGTTGGTAATACAGGGATTTGTTTTGTTTTACTGCTGAGCAGTGCTTGCACAGCATCAAAGCCTTTTCTGCATCTCACCCCAAACTAGTGAGTGGGCTGAGGGTGCACAAGTAACTGGAAGAGGACATAGATGGGATTGCTGACCTGATCTGACCAAAGGGATATTCCATATTGTATGAAATATCAAGGGGATGTTTGGAGCAACGGTGCTTGTCTTCCCAAGTCACCATCAGGTGTGATGGATCCCACCTTTCCTGGGGATGGATGAACCTCTGTCAATGGAGAGTGGTGGATCAATTCCTTATTTTGCTTTCCTTGTGCATGGCTTTTGTTTTCCTTATGAAACTGTCTTTACCTCAAATCACAAGTTTTCTAACTTTACTCTTTTCATCCCTTCTCACATCCTGCCCAGGGATAGAGTGAGTGGATGGGAAGGGGCTTAGCTGTCAGCTGGGTTTAAACCATGAAAATTTTATAACACTGAAATACTGCTGATAAATTAAAAATAAAAAGGCTCAATTAATGGCCAGTGACTAGAATATCTATACATTAATTTTTAACGAATGCTATTATACCTAATAGCTATTTCAGTTTATCCCTAATTTGCAGAGATATCTAAAAGATAGCTCCCTGTTACCCCAATTTTAATATATTTTTTAATTCAACCACTGGAGGCAAGACATGGCTAGATGCATATAAGCCTTAAAGTTCAGCAAGAAAGTGCTGGAGATGCTATACTGTCCTCCCTTACAAAAACCAACCAATCAAAAAAAAACCCTAAAAAAACCCAAAACCAAACACCAAAAAAGCTGGCATTTTTAAGCACTGAGATTAACAGGGGATGAAAAGCTAAATTCAGTGAGGGGCTACTGAACCCCTTACTGTTAATATCCCTGCCAACTATTTGACATATTGCTCCTTGGATTCACTGGGAGGTGGTGCTGGGAAAGAGAAGCTCTTAAGAAGAGGAATGGTGGCTGCCATGGCAGGCATTTAAACCTGTATAAAAAAACCCTTTGGTTTGAGCCACTGTCATAACTTGCTGACATAACTCTGAGGTGCAATTTAGTGTATCACAACAAGGCTATAATTTGTAACAGCATACAAGGAACAGCCATTGCTTTATTAGTGATACTGTTAATGCCACTAAATGGGTGCATCTATGCAAGCATTTTAGCCACACTTGTAAAGCAAAACCCCAATTCTCCCCTCTTGCCATGATCTGATTCACAATATAAAGGGCCTCCCGATCACGCAAATATATATACTCCAGGTATAGTGGAGTACAGGGATAGAGATATCTCTATCTTATAGCAATATTCTGGAGCAAAAGAAGCAGAAATTGTTGTGGTATTGGCACAGGGTCCTTCACAGAAACTGCTTAATGCCACTGATGTGCTCCTACTTGGCCACATTACTTGCTAATGCAGACTTAAGCCATGAGTACCAGCCTGCAAATACCTCAGTGCTGTCAGCATTGATAAATTTCTTGGATATTTCTATGAGAACAAAGATTGAAAAAGACCTGCTAATGGAAAAAAAGGGACGATTTTATTATTTTAAAGCCATTAAACATATAAATACAAATAAACAGACGTTATCATCTGTGTTTTACCATGCTTAATAGGATGTGGAACAGGCACAGAGAGGTTTCAGTGATGACTAAAGAAAGGCTTTAAGCAGAAGACCAAAACATTGTGGCTTCATCATTGTCAGAACAACCACTCCACTTCTCGTGCCTTTTTCACTGACTGTATTTTCATCCTTCCAGCAGAAAGCCTGAAAATTAAACAGTTATGGCCTCTGGGGACATCTGTGCACTGACAATCTTCTCACAGCTGAAAGGAAAAGCCCAAGGCTTCTGCAAAACTGTCTAACCACTCGAGAGCAGTATTTATACATTGTATGCTTTAGCAAAATTTTACCTGTTCTTCCTTGGCATTTTTCCTTTTTAAAAGAAAATTCTTCATCACTTAACATGCATTTTCTATGCATGTATTAAAAAAAAAAAAAGTCTGGTTTTGCAGGGTAAGCAATTACCCACTGAACAAAAACCCAATTAAATGTGAATGAAAAAAAAAATCCCACAGTTCAGCATTTTTATTCACTAGCCTGATACCTGTGTGAATCCAAGGGGGGTAGAATCCCAGCTATTTAGAAAACAAAGAATCTGATGTGTTGCGTTTTACAGGGTATTTGCTACAGGATTAAATCTTTCCTCCTAGAGGGGGAAGCTTTACAAACAGTAACAAAAATAAGAACTCAGTATTCTCCAACAGCACTCCCTTCACAATGCAGGAAATTCATCAGAAGGGAGAGGAAACTGAGTTTCCAGCACTGTGTTCCAGTATTGCATTCTGTAAAAAATGGTACTGTGCACTGGTATAAAACGCCACACGTTCAATTAACAGTTTTCAATTCCACTGAAGCTCAACATTAGCAGCAAGTTAATGCTACTGCACTTTATGAGGAAAAGAATCAAAGAACAGCATTACAAAGTATATCATGGCTCTGCATTGTGTTTTATAGGACAGCTTTTACTGTACAGACATCATGTCCTTTTTTGAATGAGGGAACAATACTGGAAACACAATGGATTTAACTACAACATTGTTTTCAATATTAATTTCTTTCAATTCTTGTTTTAACATTAAAAAGCAGAAACCAAGGAGGCTGAAAGGACATCAAAACCCTCAGAGGTTGAAAGCATTAAGGCAAATCCACCATGAGATACGAAATTCTGATCTATCAGTAGCAATTGATGCACAATAGAAGCGATGGTGGTTTTTTCCCCTACTAGAAATACTCCCAGCTACTCCCACTGGAATCCTTTGGAGTTGACTGAGAGGTTTGAGCCACACAACCTGCAGTTAAGCTGAAATATTTTTCTGCTTTATCCTGGAAATAGGGAAATCAAAAATACTTTGCTTTGTAAAACTCTGATCACAGACCCGTTTCTAAAAGACCTATTTTACTTTTTCTGACCAAATCAGGTCATAAAACCTGATGGCATGTTTGATAATGAAATAAGTTATATGGTAGGATATTGAACCAAAATTGAATCTTACTGGGTCAGGGCAGTCCACTGCTGTCGAGATTGTAAGTGATATACCACCACATTGATGTACATAAAACACAGGAAATTGTTGCATACTAATAGAACAGTAGTTTAATCAGCCATCTGAAGAATAACCAATATATTCAAGCACAGGCATATTTTGATCTGTAATGAAAGTCCTGCATTTTATCATTTAATAAAGTCTTTTAAATCTTCTATTATGTGAAAAAAAATAGAACAAGTTACAGACAGAGTAGAGAAAATCTCTAGACAATGAAAAAGGTTTTCTTCTTTCTAGGATCTCCTCAGTCCTCCCATAGCAAGAGGTAGTAGAGATGGACGACACCAGTATTATTTAACATGGAGTATATTGCATATTTCTAAGAACACCAAAAATTGTGTTGTTGAAGAAACACAGAGAAGTTAATTTCTCCAATGAAAACAATCAAGTCAAGAAAGGCTCTTCTTGGAAAACTAAGTTTTAACTGAAATAATTTTCTGCTTGCCTTTGACTAGGACAACTGGTTTCCTGCACACACAACACTGAGAGCTTTTATCACTACTACATTTGAAAAAATGGCCAGTTGAACACCTAGCAGTAGTCATCACTGGCGTCAGACAGGAAACTCCCCTTCCAGATCCTGATTTTTAGATCAGAACCACAGTAAAGCAGATAAAATAAAGGTAATACCGATGCTTTCTCTGCAGAGAAGATCTGAAGCTACACATGACATTAATTTTTTTTAACAACAAAGATATGAAATCCAGAAACAAATGAGATCCTAAGAACCCCTGCTACCTACCCAGACTGACATAGAGAGGAGAAGAGGAAAAAGGTTTGCTCGTGACTAAGGGGTTACACATCTCACGTTCACTACTAACCATGTGCATTTCTGAGAACCCAGAACTGACAGACCAAGCTCTACACCTGATGTAAAGGCTTTGCAGGTTGGTTAGATCCCCCTAAGCTGGAGCTCCCAGCCCCGTGTACCACAGGTGGATGTGAACTCCCAAGGAAAACTGCTGCTTTGGTGTTGCTTGTCCAGAGCCTGTACAAGGATTCAGGATGGAATAACACTGGACTGCTAGAAGAGGTTATTTAAAGTGTCTCCTGGTTCAGCAGATTACAAACTCTCATTTCAGCACCAAAACTGTGTGTCTCTCAGCTGTAAGCATCCCAGATACCATTTCTCCCCTGTATAAGGCTCTGTGCTTCAGGCAGAGGAATTCAGTTAATTGAAGTAGAAACCTTGTAGCAACAAATACAAAAACATTCACAAACGTGTTCTGAGGCCAATTAAAACTTCAGGGTCCATATAAGTCACTAAAGCTTTAATATATATATAAATTTTTTTTTTTTAACTTGCTTGTCTCCTCGCTGCCTGTCCTGTATGTTGGGTTAGGAGTACACAAATAATTATCCTAGGCAAGTACAACTGTATTTTGAAGGTACCGTCAAAATGCATTAGTGAAATGTCCTATTATAGCCTCACTAATATGAAAAGATCTTCCACTGACGTGAATGTCACCAGTACTGTGCTCTGCTGTGCTGACATCATCTCTGACAGCTTCCCACAGCTATAAACCTGGCACTGCAGGTCCAACACTACACCACAGCAGCAGACTGAGCACTCACATCCCCACGTGGTGCCAAAGAAATGGCATGCACAACCCCTCTTTTTAGCTTGTTCTCCATTAACTGTGCAGTGAACCTCTTCTTGACTGCCTTCAGCACTGGTGAAATACCCTTGTCTGAGCAGCACATGGCCAGAAATGTGAGGGCAGGTACAAGGACAGGGACATTAGTCCAGCAAGCATCATAGTTCTCTGCTGTTCTGTGCCACTTGGGACAGGGGTTATGGGCTGCTGTGTTCAGGTCCAGCTATGCACTGGGACACTGATTTGTGCTCACCAGGAAGCCAGATACAAATACAACCATAATTCACTTTCTAACTGTTCCCTACCAAGGAAAAACTTTTCTTCTACATTAGGATTCACAGCTAAAGAATGTTTTGCTCTTTTCCCCCTTCTCTCGATTGCAGTGACCACTGGGTTAAATGTGTGTACAGCAAACCCTTGAAGCAGTCTAGCAGCAACTAGCCTTGTTATTTCTGATGAATAATGTAACTTAATACTTACAACTGATTTAATAGCTGTCAACAGTCCCAGTTTGGAAAAGAGTGACACAATACTTGTAAATTTGTCTTGAATCATATTAATCCTCCCTGTTACCCTCCAAGCAGTTGGAAATGTTACTGCCCTGTGTGCTCTGTCACACCCTCCTTTTGCTTTGCTTTATCTGTGGCAATGATTCTCCTCATGAGAGGAGAATGACTCCTATCCTTGACTCTTCAGAAGTTGCTCAGAGACTGATAAGACCGTGATCCATTCCATATGAGACTCCCATCCAATTTAACAGGTGACCACTTCCAAAGTTCAGAAGCAAAGATTAAATTCAATGGATTACTGTGGGGGACAAGGAACAGCAATTCCCAGAGCTGACACTTCTAATGAACAGAGGAACATGTGGAGCACTTTCTGCATACCCTAAAATCTTTTCACTGTGAATCTGCAGGGGGCAAAATAACTATCTAAAATTCACCAGAAGAAACCATAAGCTGCCTAGTGAGCAGGGGCAGAATGTTCAGACTTCTGGCTTATAGGATGATTTCTACATATCAGTCTTTGTATATCTGCACTACTGACAGTCCTGAAAAGAAAGCTAGTTCCACAGACATGTGACTTCTTAGGGATTTGAAACTGATGTCACCAATTCTTGAAAATATCAGTTTTAATATCACAGTATAAAATCCTAGATTGGCATTTAATACTGAAAACCTCCTGCTGCCTCCTGCTTCATGCACTCTCCAAAGTCTCCAATAAGATATCAACATTTTTATCTCATTCTTCCTACAGAATTGTTTCTGCATCTTTTACAACTTTAGCAGAACAAAGTCAGAATAGGAGCTATGGCTCAGAGAGTAGTAAAGGATAGTGTTCTATTAAAAAAACACCTTTTTTCTAAAACCCCTGGCCTGCAGCATGATCACCTCACCAGGTTATGGCAACACAATTCCAACCTTTGCAACAGCACAACAATACTTCCAAACTGGTGGGGGGAGGAAAATAAACTCCTCAGAAATTAAAAATGCTTATCCATGGTGGATTCATTGTGCATGGCTAATTATTAACCATTTTAAGAGAGCTGCAATAGCAGCAATCGCCAAAGAAACCAACCCCATTTTGCCCTTGCATCTGAAACTTGTGGGAAAGGCTACAATAGAGTTCCCTCTCAATTTTTTTTCTTACCCTTGATTACAGGGTTTTTTACAGAGAACTTTTGCTAAGGAAAATTTTATAAAAGAAATCTGTGGCCCTTTCTAAGGCCACTTTTGATTAGGCAATTTCTGTCCCAGAAAATCTTTGTAAGATGAAAACAATTTGAAAATGAAACCTGTAAACAACTATCAAGTTGAATTTTCTACTGGATATGAACAGAGGTCAGGAAATGTTTAAGGTTATAAAGAAAACAGTAGAAAATAATCATAAAACAACAACAGGAGGAGAGTCTGCATATTTTTAATTAGCATTTTACCCATCTAATTTCTATTATTTTCAAATAAGCCTACTACCTCAACACTCCTTTGCACTCAGATACCACAGTCCAAGTAAAAAGCAGAAGCTTTGTACAATTTCTAAGTAATATCCTTCCTAATATACAGAGAAAAAAAATAGTATGTTATTTTCATAGCCAAATATCCTATGAACTCCAGATTACTAAAATAACTCGGTTTCATAAGAGCTCTTGAAACAGTTCCAACTTAAGCAAGAAAAGACTTGGCCTGGATGAGCAGTTCAGAATCCATGTGATTATCCAGTCTTCATATCCGCTAAATTTAACTTTGGCTCTTTGGGGATGGACTCCCACAGATGAGACAGAAAAGGGCCAGTTGGACACTGCCAAGTTCAGTGGAGAAAAGCTTGGAGTGACAGCCTGGTTATCTAATTGTTAGCAGCAGGCAGCAGCAGTTTTAAGTAGCAAATTAATATGTTCGGGGGTTATGCAAAACAAGAATAATTTACAGCAAATTGGTATCAGAAGCAGTTTTAATCAGCCACGATCTGAAAATTCTGAATTCCCATTAAAATAAATTGGAATTGCATTTGCTTCTACGTAGCCTGATTTTGACAGCAGAAATGTTGAGCACTGAAAACAGATTAGTAGGGGCTTGGCTTTATCTATAGACTTTATCTCTCTAATTATATATTCGAGAACTGGGAAAATTAGTATAGGGACTAATGGAAAAAGTTATTAAAAAGTTACTATACAGGCCAGTTTTTTTGCCTACATATGGAAAATTCAGTTCAACTCTGAGTCCAAGAGATCCCAAATGACTAATCAGCTGCTAAAGCAGCGACAACATTTAGAGGTAGATAAAGAGAACAGAAAACACAAAAGAAGTAGTGGGGGTAGACAAAACCAACCCTCTCCTCTGGAAAATTTAAAGTTTGTGTGGTTGTTTTATTTTTTTCCCAGGGGTGACACCAGTGAAAGGGAACATGATCAGATTATAAAAGATAAATAACCAGACAGCATGAGAGAAGCAGTTAAAATTGATTTTGCCTCTGGACAGACACTGAGAGTTCCCTCAAGGTTCCCACCTGCCCACTTCAGTACCCTGCAGTAAGGTCCTTCCTGACTCTCTCTCACCTCAAGGGCCAGGAACTTCTTGGATAGACCTTTTAAACCCATCAAAAATACTCCTGCATTAACACACATTCACAAATAGAAAAACAGACCACAAAACAACAAGCACTCTGGATTGGTAACTTGTCAGAAAGAGAACACAGGACAAGAAGACCACTTGTCCCTATTCACTCTTCTAGGACCCCCACCTGTGGTAGTCCCTAGATTTCACAGATTTACAGTATAAGTGGATAAGGTATATTTATATCTTTCAGCATTTGCTATAGAAATCTCTGTGTATCAATATTTTCCTTAGCTATACCTTCATGCTTTGATCTGAAGCTTTGCAGTATCACAGTCAGCAGTAAGTTAAGATCACTGTCCTGCAGCAGCTGAAACACATTCCTTAATGAGCACACAAGGAGTGCTTCTTCAGCTTTCGGGTCGTTTGCTTTTCAGAGGTTTGTTTTCCTTTTGCTGTGTTCAGAAGTAAACAGAGTTCAAACACGACTGACTAGCCACATCCTAAGATGTTATCAAGCAATAGTAACTGCATTTGCATGTGTTCTTCACCTGGTCTAAATACAAGACTGTAAAATGCCCTTGTTAAGGTCCCTTCATTGTTTACCCTGGGCTACAGGCACTGCAGATCCTCACCCTTCCTCAGCTGCAACAATTCCTGTGCTAAGTTGCAAAAGAACAACTGCAACCTGTATTAAACCCCTGTAAGAGTTTTCAGCAGATCCAAAGTAATTCAACACAGAGCATCTGTGCTCTGTGTGGAAACACCTGAAACAATTTTGCTTTGCTGATGCTAATCACATTTTAGGCAACTACTAGTGAAAGGTGGACCACCTAAATGTGTGCATTAAGCTATTTAAGGACTGTAAATCTCTCTGCACATCTTTTGCTTAACAGTAGTTTCTATCAGTTTATCTCAAATGGCTTCTCAATCAATTCCAGTTAAAACAAAATTAGCCTGAAATTAAGCCAGGATCTATACAAGAGAAGCACTAGCTTAAAGAAATCAATTTCAAACAGCCACCTCACCCAAAGCCGGACAGCTTGCTGATGCACTTAACAAGAATATAAGCAAGAAATCCAAGTAAGAGTTTCTTATATCAGAATAATGTCCCCATGTGTGTTTGCAAGTATCCAGCTAAGCTGTTCTCACCAGTCAGGACATCAGCATATCAGACATGAGCCAACTGTGAATCCAACAGGATTCCCTGATAAACACAGATAAAAACCTCTGCTGAAATGCATATTGCAAAATGATTGATTCTGCCATTTCTGAAATTTCTGCAGAAAAATCCCAACACACACTGGAAAGAAGCAAAAAGCATACAAACTCTAAGTAGTAGTTTAATTATTTAGTTTCCTAATTTTAGGATGGGACTGTTGAGCCCCATCTTGTCCTATTTTTCCATTCCCACTATCTATCCACAGTAGAATACCAGGATTTCTTTACCTTTTCATTCTGCTTTCTTAACTTCACTGAGCATTGAGAATTGTCCCTCAGCTCAGAGCCAGTCCACTGTTACAGCTCCTGTGACAGCTCTCCCACATTTGGTCTCTCCTGGCCTGTCACCCCACCGTGCAAAATAAACCACACCAAAGCATCACAGTTGTGCTCTCATTATGTTCTTTTCCTTTCACCTGTGCAATTATATTACCAGAACAACTTTTTGTGATTTCCCAAAGACTTATTAATCACACAGATACTGAAGAATATTTCCCCAGCTTTCCAAAGAACAAAGACATTTTTAATTTTCCTTAGGGGTGGTGGCTAAGAAGGATTTCCCAGTTGTGGTACAAATGAGACTTTCATCTTCACAGTTGCCCCTAAAGTGCAAATTGCCCATCCAGCCATTCTTGTTTTGAAGGTGTTTTACTTAGTGCTTTGTTTTTCTTTAATACATTTGGTGAATGCAGCTCTTTCTAGAATAACTACCAGTTAGGGCAAGGATTGATTCCTGTTAGTTGGTCTGTGATCCAAATGGCTCTTGTTAACTGATATTTGCTTAGATGATCATGAATATACATTTA
>VXBX01009582.1:0-82774 GCA_013400415.1 Scytalopus superciliaris
GGATGGGACGGGATGGGATGTGGTCCTGCCCTGCGGGAGGGTTACCGGGCAGGTTACCCCGCGGGGAGCCGGGAGTGCCAAGTGAGCGGGTGGGGGAGGAGAGCCCACATGGCGCTGGAGCATGGCCATTCATTACTGCGGGGGAATGGGGAACAGGTGAGAAAAGGGGGATTAGGAAAGTCTACAAATAAAACCCACCCCAAACATAAGGTCATGCTACTGTAGCTAAATCCTGATCTCCTCAGGAGACCCTCATAACAACCTCCCAGTATCTGAAGAGGACTACAAGGAAGCCAGAAAGCAACTCTTTGTTAGAAGCTCTAGTGATAGGACAAGGAGTAATTGAAAGAGGATAAATTTAGATTAGCTATTAGGAAGAAATTCTTTACTGTGAGGATGGTGAGATACTGGAACAGGTTGCCCAGGGAGGTTGTGGATGCCCCAACCCTGATGGTTTTCAAAGCCAGGTTGGATGGAGCTCTGAGCAACCTGCTCTAGTGGGAGGTGCCCCTGCCCATGGCTGGGGCAGCTGATGATCTTTAAGGTGCATTCCAACCCCCTAACATTCCGTGATTCCTAGAGATTCAGGGGCTGAAGTGCTTGAGCAAAGGGTTGCTGCTGAACGCAAGAGGATGTGTCCTGGTGGCATGACAAGACAAGCAGTGGGTGCTCAGGAAAGACCTCGTGAAAATCAGACCATTAGTTTGCCTGGAGGTCCCTACAGCTTGGCTGGCAAATCCCTTTGTTTCCAGGCTCTTGTTTTGCTGTATATTTTGACGTAATGATAATTACTCATTTATATCGTTCCTTCCTTTCAGGGGATTCCAGAAGCGCCTCCCGTGTGATGTGTGGGGGTCTGTCTCAGCAATGTGGTGACTGCAGCTGTTTGAAAGCACTCAATGCTGCTCCTGATGAGCAGTGGGGGATAGGGAATAATCGTATTAGCCTCCTGCAGCACACAGCGTTTTCTCCCTTGTTGCCAGAGACTGATTAATCTGAATTGTTCAGACTGCCTGAAAAACATGACGAGTGTCACCTTTCAGGCACAGCAGAGCCTGAATGTAGGACTCATGTTTAGGGAACTTGGGGACAGCTGCCATGAAGTTAATGACCACCATGAACATGGTTCCCTTCTGTTCCATCTGCTGGTGCGCCTCTGTGACCTGTCCTTTTTTACAGCAGCATGCACCAGCCTGCATATTCAAAACACAACAAAATGCAAACTATACCCGTGTCAAACCCTCCACTGAACACATGCTTTTGCCTTGAGGGAGAGGACAAGAGAACGAATTGTATGTGACAGATGTCAGTCACATCACTTAATGCCTCACTGGAAGACACTGGGATGCTACTGCAATGTGGGCAATGTGGTAGGCAGAACAGAATAAATCGGGAAGAGGAACTGAGACAGAAAGATCAAACAGCCAAGCTGGAATGTTGCCGGGGCACTGGAGTGCAGAGCCTTTGCACTGCAAAATGGTCCTGGGGATATGTAGTAACTGGACATTTTCTGCACTAGCTGGCTGAAGTCAGGGAATGATTGAAGGTTTCCATTTAAATGAATACACTTTGGGATGGTATTTTAAGAAAAAGTCAGAAGGACCAGGTCCCCTACCCTGACTGTGAATCAACACCAATGCCATCAAGGTGTTGCTTCTTGCCATTCTGTTTCTGTCTCCCTAAATACATTTCTAAGGCTGGTGGTGATTTCATGCTGCCCCCAGAGACACTGCGAGAAATCCCTTAACACAGTTTGGGGACTTACCTGTTGGAAATTTTCTCAGAGCCCACATACAGGGCACTCCTCATGAGTCCAGCCCGAGTGCCCAGAAACGCCATCTCAACACCTGCATCAGTGTCCCTGTGAAACAGAAACACACAAGCAGAAGCAAACAGTTCTCAGAAGAATAGCCATGTCCCTGCCCCAGGGGGAGAGCCTTTCAAACCAGAAGCTGCACCTGGAGACATGGTTCATTTGCAGTATAACCCATATACACCAGGAGTGACACCTCCCAGCTAATGGAAACAGGTTGTTACTGGCTAACACTTGGCAGGCTTAAGACTTGCACTGAGATTCACACCTTTGAAGTTTGCTCATTTCATTCTCTTGTAAACAGGACATAGGCTACTCTTCCCCTGCTAGCCCCGCTCCAGGCTACCCTCATGAGGCTGCAGAGAGAGAATGGCTGGATCAGGGGTGCAGAGAATGGGCAGCATAGCAGAATGTCTCTGAAGAGTGTATGTTGGTGTAGCTGTTTAAGGTTGTGCTAATTTGGTTTACTGATAATTGCATTTCCTAACATGATTGTCACTGGCTCAACCTCACCTCAGCCTGTTTGTGATAGAGATACCAGTAACTGAAACAGGAGTCCTGTGGCCACATATCTGTGTAAGTAACACATTGTCTGCTGAAAGATGATCTGTTTGATGTGATACAAGATCCTACAAGCAACAGGTGCCTCACTGGAAATAGTAAAGTAGAAAGTTTGTTAGTGAAGACAGCCTGTCCCCCACCTTCCTAAGGCTCAATCTGAAGGCATCACCAGTAGAGACAAGACCAAACTTCCTTTTCTTTACTTTACTAAAAAAATCCCTCACGAAACTAAAGGCTGTCCCAGGGAGGTCCAGCCTCACTCCTGAAAGACACTTTTTGGGTTATTTCTAAAGCTATTAAGCCATTTCTATCATCTTTTGGAGCTATTTCTAAAGTTTATTGTGTGCTGTGCAATGATTCATGACTGTTTCAGGCATTGCATAAGCCCATATTCTCTGAAGATGCATTTTCAGTGGTGTTCTACTCATATATATTTCTCATACACTTACATGGACATGTTGAGGGCTAGTGTTGTCCAGTAGGCCTCCATGGGTGCAGTGACCACTGCATCAAACAGCACTTCCTGGACCAACTCCTCATCACCTGAGAAGAAGAAAGAACAAAAATCAGGAGAGAAAGACATGTTCCCACCCAGATGTTTTAGAGTCCCTCAGTAGGGAACATCTGCCTGGCCAGGACAATGGAACAATGTGGCACAAAAAAAGGCTTCCCATTACAGGGCAGAGAAGACGACCTACCCCCCTAGATGGTGGAGAGCACAGGAATAGATTTTACTGCTAAGATCAAAGAATCACAGAATCAATTAGGTTTGGAAAGACCTCTGAAGTCATCGAGTCCAAACTACGACCAAACAGCATGTCAACTAGACCATGGCACTGAGTGCTGTGTCCAGTCTTTCCTTAAACATCTCCAGGGATGGTGACTCCACTATCTCCCTGGGCAGGCCTTTCCAGTTTCTAATCACCCTTTGTATGACAAATTTCTTCCTAATGTCCAAAATCACCAGATCAGTTCCCATGCAAACTCGGTGGAAGGGTGATGCCCAAACAAGTGTGGGCAAGTGAGAGGTTTTCAAATTAAGCTATTCATTAGACCTTCACTTGACCCTCTCCTTTAGTGAACGGGCTGTCCACAGCCAATGCCTCTAATCTCTGCCTTGACCTTTCTTCTGGGTAACCTGTAGAGAGGATACCAGTCACCACATTCCACTCAAGAAGCTTCCTTCAAAACCACTAGTAACTTTTTTATGGCCTCTGTCCTGTGCTCACTGGCTTCTCTGTTAGCCCTCTTGCCTTCCTGTAAGTCTCACAGAACACTGTCCTGTCCTGGTTTCCACCAGGCGCTCAAGCCAGTTCAGGCCACCAGTCTAATCTTTGGAACTAAGAAGTGATTAGGAAAGTTCAAGGTATCATCATGTGCTAAATGACTTACCCCCAAAACCCATTTCTTTGACCTGCTTCATTATTGTATTTCCCTGCTTGCATTAATCTCCTGTGAGAATATGATGAACATCATATTGCAGAAATGCCCTTTTCAGTGCTGTTCTAGATGGAGACACCCCCACCATTCCAGTGTTTTTTACTGCATTTTCTGGGCTGATGTTCCAGTCTCCTTTAATGCTTCATCTTAAGTTCTCCCAGCTTTCTTTGTCATAGCTCTCAGGATCCTTCTCTCCACCCTTGTTGTCATTCAAAGCTCAAAATCAGAGGTCACCACGAGATTTTTCCCTCTCCAGGCCCCATTTGTCTAAGATGTGTTCAAGTCATATTTGTTTTTCCTCCACAGCACTTCCCAGCCTGCATGTCTTTCATAGTCAGCTTTCCTGAAACTTTACTCCTCCCTGGCCTCTTCAGCTCATACATCTCCTCCTTCCATCCTGCTCCAAGGACAGCCAGGAGGGGTCTGCTTACATTGTGCAAGAGAGAAAATGTTACTGGGTTACATTTGATTTTAGTTTTAAGAAATTCCCATCCTTGTGCAAAGTTTTGTGCCTCTCAGGTGCAGCATTGCATGCAAAAGCTTGTACTTGGCACAGCCAAGGGGGCTGAAGGACATCCTAAAGCTTAGTTGCTGTAAGGAGCTCCCACACACAGCTTTCCACCTCTGCCCCCTGACAGAGCTCTCACTGTAGTGGTGCTGTATCAGCTGCCTGTGTGGCTACATGTTGCCTGGAGAATGGAACCTGGTGCAAGGGATGAGCAGCAGGGAGAACAGGAAAGAGAATAACTCAGTAACAATTTCTTCCCCCTACATCAGTCACATATTGTGTTTGGAAAACGAAATTAATAATCCTTGTTCTGAAAGAGCCCATCTCTCTAGATGGCACCGTCAACCCTTGGAGGATGATGACTGGGGCCCTGGAAAGCTGAATAGTCTCAGATGTTTTCCTGGCTCCTCCTGCCATTGCACCCTCTAGCCCAGCTGGTCAGTCTGTCTTAAACATGGTGTGCAGCCCCTGCCAAGCTCTTTTCAAGCCTTTCACCCTTTAGTATTTCCTGTGCTGAGACCTCCAGTAAGGCTGAGTTATGTGTCAGCTTTGAAATGGACAAAAAATCCTCTGACGGAGACAAGGAAATGGATCCTCAGTTTGTTTCCACTTGTGAATTAATCTGGGCTTGAGTTCAGTCCTGCTTGCGTGAGCAGGTGCCAAAGGAGCTCAGTCTGACACCAATCAGTCTGTCATAGTCCCCTCTCCCCCCTGATGGGTACAGGAAAACCCCAGCAGGGCCCTTTCAGAGCCTGGGACTCACATTCCAGGTCAGGCTCCTCTCCAGTGAGGAAACGGATCACAGCCTCCAGCTGGCTGAGCTTTCGGTGGTCTGGATCAATGTCGGTGATGCAGTAAATCCTGGTGGGGAGGGAAGAAGAAACCCACAAGGGGAAAGAGAAATACAGTCAAGCAAATGCTCCTGGAAGATAATAAGTGCACAAAAAAAAAAAAAAAAAAAAAAAAAAAATTCAGCAAGAAACCTTGGTCTGCAAAGATGCTGGATGGTGTGCCCACTCAAAATCTAACAGCATGGCTGTAAGTCAAACCCTTCCAATAAACCCACCACCAATTAACCTGACTGCTGTGCTTTGTAGGGCTGCTGTTATGTTCTTCAGCATAAGCTCGTAAGGCTACACAGCTGTCCTAAATCCTTCCAGCAGTTATCTGTATTATATGTTGTGTAAGGTGTGTACGTGTGTTTATACAGACAACAACAATGTGACAGAGACCTGAAAAGCAGAGGGTCTTGTGTAACATGGGAGCACAAAAGTCAAGACAGAGAAACAAAATGTGAGGTGAGAAAAGCTGTCCCAAGGGGACACAACTGCAGGAGCCTCAGTACACAGTTTGGGGAGAAGCAGAAGAATGTATTACAAACGCTCTGCTTTATAAAAGAAACCAGTCTTCTAATTCTGCTTCCAGTTTTGACCACTTCATTGTCAGGAGAGGAAGGGGTTATAAGAGAGAATTACAACTCATAAAGGGGCTGAAAGGAGTGATTTATGAGAGGAGTCTAAGAGAAATTAATATGTAAAGTGTGGTAAGCTGACATGCCAAGTCAGGAGTAGAAGAAGGAGAAGTCACTGCTTGTGCATCAAATGCGCTGCCTGTGAAACTTAACAGTGTAATGAGAGGTGGGAAGGGGTGCAGGGCTTCTTGAATATAGTTATTTTGGCTTTGATACAGGCTGGGTTCATGTGACTGAGTGTAACTAAATGTTGGGTTCATGAAAACCCCAAACCTCACAGCAATAAATGGAAAGTGCCGTGCTTCACCCTGTTTCAAATCCAAACTAAGCAAAACCATAAATTCTGCTTGCTATTGAAACAGGAGTCATAAATCATGTCCATGTTCACTAGAAATTAGGTCTAGGCTCAGTTCAGAAGAATGCCAACCAAAAATAAGCTAGGCTTTTAAAAAGCATTTCAATCTCTCACCAAGCTTGCAACAAAATTTCCTGACAGGTCTGATATACTGCAGGTTTTGTAAGACAATTCTGAGCAACACAAGGGGAAAAAAGAAGTCTGAGTACAGAAGATTGAGAATAAATCTCAGATGTTTCTTAACAGAGTAATGTGCCAGGTCTTGGCGGGATGTCCCAAAGGAAGAGGTGGAACCAAATTGCCTGGAGACAATCAGGTCTTTGCAGGTACAGCCCCTGAACAGCACTGCTTTTTCTCCAGGCCACAGAGGGTGGTGAATGCAAGCCAAATTGCTGGGAACTTTGCCCAAGTATCGTGACAAAGTCCTATGTCACTGACAGGATTTCCTCCACTTACCATTCATTCGCTAAAGACAAGTCTGGCTGGAGCAGATCATGCAGACCTGAAACCAGATGATACATGGAATATTCAGTTTGGTACCAGACAGACAGGTACAGGCTGCAGAGGAGAAGTGAAGTGGTGAAGTTCAGAATAGCTACACTGTCCCTTAGGACAGCATGGCCCTTTCAGATTAACCTACCTTCTTCCACTGAAGTGTTCCCCAGCAGAATGTACTCCCCGTGTCCCCTGGACAGCACAACACCCAGGCTGGAGGCAGGAAGGAGAACAGAGGATTGTGGCATCAAGGAAAGGTGTAATTCCTAAACATGATGCTGCATTCCCTGCAGTTACAACCCTTAAAGACATTAACTCCCTCCACAGCTATTAAAGAAAAGAACATCATCAAAAGAGGATTAAGTGAGATCCGATTTCAGCACAAGAGGCAAAGGAACCTGTCTGTAGAGCTATGAGGCATTTCTAGAGATATTTTTTTTTCTGTCCAAGATTGTAGATTCAGGTCAACTATAACATTACTCAAATCTATGCCATAACCATTCAGCTGGGGTAAAAAACCCCAACCCACCAGCAATCACACATACACACATACTTTGCTTGACTTGTTATTTGATATTTTATAATTTTCAGTCTATAGCAATGTTAGTTTTTTAAAGCCATGCACCAGAACATAAACCATATTCAGTGGAACTGAAAATTGAAGATGTGTAATTTCTATGAAATGAAACAACATGATTTACCTATGGCACAGCTTTTGTATTCTGAACTTTACATAAATCATAATATTCCTTTTGAGTTGACCCCAAACATTATTTTATGGCTGTAGGAACAAAGAAGTCAGTTATTCACACTGCTCTGCTCATGAGTTGTAGCCTGTTTTATGAAAAAAGGGACCCATCTGCTATCTCTGATCATACTTCTAATCCACTGTGTTGGTGTCGCATGAGTCCTTGCTCACCTGAAGGGTGTGTCACTGATGTCCGTGAAGAAATAATCATTGGTGAGGAAAAGAACTCGTTTCTGGAATAAGAGCAGAAATAAGAAAGTGAGAGACCATCTAACAGACCAGGAGCATAATGGCGATGGGGATCTGGGATAGATGTTTCCAAGGCTTAGCAAAACCAGTTCATCATTACCAACACTTCACACCCTGCTAGAGCTGGCTGGAGGCAGGGATGTATTTGCAGTATTCAGCATATCCAGCACTTTCAGGATCCAGGCAGCCACTCTGTCTTTTCAACTGGGACTTCAGGTAAACCTTTCTTTGCTCTAGGGCTCCTGCACCAGTTGCAGGAAGGGGTGGGGGAAGCTGCCCTCCCTCTGCACCCTCCAAGCCAATGTGCTGGGGCCCTTTTGCCATACACAGCAACCTTGACAGCTTTGCACATCATCATCATCATCATCCTCTCTAGCACAGCGGGGCTCAATGGGGCAGGTAGGAAAGAGAGGTGGGGTTGAAGGTGAGGCAGGATTGGCAAACCTATCCACTGTGGGGGTGGGCAGCCAGCGTCAAGTCTCCCCATTCCTGTGGGAAATATTGATTTCCTGACCTTTGCTTTCATGCCAAACTGGGACAAAACATTAGCATATTCCAATTCTGTTAGAAAACATCAGTAAAATAAAAAAATCTACATTTTCAATTTGGAAAAAAGTGCTGATTCAAATCCAAGCCATTTTGATTCACATGCAAGTATTTTTTTCAGACTGACATTTCAACTGAAGACATTTCAGATTATTGAAAGCTGCTTCAGAACTTCATCTGTTTGCCAGACTGGCCTTTTCCTGTAGGAAAGTGTTGATTTCAGTGGAACTCTTTTCCAAAGGAGAGAAGTTTTTGGAAAGTTTCTATCCAAGCCTTATGCCAGTATATGAACCCTAATAGGTTTAAAATCCTAGACCCAGTCTGAAAACGAGGTGAGAGGATGTGTGTGGGAGACAGGGGAGTGAACACAGAAAACTCAGTGTTCCCCAGGGAGAGTCGTGCCTGCTCTAACCTGCTTAAGCCGTGCAGCCGTGGAAGTGGAGTGAGGCACAAAGGGTGAGCCAGTGCCAGCTCCAGCTCCACAGCGTACACTGGGTTTGTGCTCACTGGGCTGATGGGGATGGGGGATGTTTTTAGGGGAAGAGGTGGCAGGGGGCTCAACCCCTTCCCTCCTCTCTTTCTCTCCATGTGTGGCAGCTGCATATTGCTGAGCATCAGGGTCTTTTACTGTGCCGAGATCCCACAGAATCACAGAATCATTTAGGTTGGAAAAGATCTCTAAGATGACCAAATCCAACCTTTGACTGATCACCACCTTGTCAACTAGACCATGGCACTAAGTGCCAAGTCCAGTTGTTTCTTGAATATGACAAGGGATGGTGACTCCACCAAGTCCCTGGGCAGTCCATTCCAATGTTTCCCTTTCCATGAAGTTATTCCTCCTGACGTACAAGATCTTCCAAAGTGCTATGATGCACCCAAAGAACATGGCATGGTGGTGTTTTGGTGGCTGTGGGATTGGTACAAGAGGTATTAACCCTCTCCTTTCTTGTTTCTCTGATGTGATGGTGGAAGCATGGAGACATGGGGAAGAAGACCTGGCCACTACTCTGAGACCCTTTCTGGCAGCAGGGCTTGTCCTGCTCATCCTTTGTTTCCCTGACAGGCCCCATTCTGCACATGCAGCCACTCAGCACTTGTACCTCTGTTTGGGCAGGAGGAAAGAGTGGGTGGCCAGCCTACTCCAAGACATCCAGAGGTATCACCACTTACCCGTGGAATGGAAGAGAAGCAGAGGCACCCCTGAGCCAGGCAGGGCTGAGGATGGTCAGGCAGGACTTTGCTACATAGTGGCAAACAAGGGAGAAGAGAAGACCACGGGCATGTTGGCACAGTGATAGGATGGGTGACTACCATCACCTGCAGTCTGGGAACACGTGTATTTCCAGTTTTGGTATTGCCACTCTATTAGGTATCCAGTCACTGCCATTACCAGTTGTTTGCCACAGCTCCTACCCATGTCTTGCTCTTTTGCTTTCACAGTCACAACCTGTTTGTACTCCAGCTGCAAGCAGAGACAATTTTGCCACTAGATCTCTCTAAAAACCGCCTCTTGTATTTGTTCCTTATTTCCCCCTCCCTATTTTCCTCTGCTCTCAATACCTTCCTGAGATCAACCTGTAAAATCGATGTTTATGTGGCTCACAGAATAATTTCTATCCCTTTCACTCAGGCCTTCTCTCCACAGTCTGACTGCCTCCTTCTCTTTGTTTCAAGGCTCTGTCAGCACTTTCTTTGTTTCAATGCTGATCTGCTTCATCAGCTAGCAGGGTAAAAGGGGGAATTGCTAAATTTCATTTCTGGTTCCCACTCTGTGTGTATTCTGATCATAGTAAAAACTGTCACATACTCAGCTTCAGTCTCCTGGTGTGCTTCATAAAGGCTTCCAGAGCTGCAGATGAAACAGGTAATAACTCTTTACCAAGGCTACTTTTTGTTATCTTTCTTTTTTCCCCCTGGGTAGGGGATCGGAAAAATGTCTCTAAAATATTGAACTAAAAAGATACCATCAGCTGAATCAGAGGAAGTGTTATTGAGGGTTCACAGAAACAAAGAGGTTAAGCTAGCAAAATAAACAATCCGGACTTACAAAGATTAGATTTTGCTTGAAAACCTTGATTGCTTTTCTCACAGAATAACTAAGGTAAGGGATGAAGGAAATAAAGGACATGCAATGTATCTGGGTTTATATAAAGCACTTGAAACAGATCCTCATGAAATATTATTCTAAAGGATCTGTTAAAGTGGGCTTAAACAAGACATGGAGTGAGAACCAGCTGCAGCACTGTAAACAAAAAGAAACAGTAAACAACAGGCTATCAAGGGAAAAAGATCTAATGAGAGGAACAGACAGACTGCCTTAGCAGCCCTTATGTACAGGAATCTGCAAGACAAAATAAAACATTTCTCTGCATACTGAATAAAAGTCTCAACAACCCTTAAAATTAGAAAGGCTCAGTGAAGAGGAGGAGTGGGTTTCATGTGGAAAAATGGCAACTGAAAAAAAATAGCCAAGAAACGCAGAAGTGAAGGCAGCAGTTCCAGCACAGCTGTGGGAGGGAGAAAAAAATTGAAGAGATAGCACAAAGGAGATTTGGGGCTCCCTGTTCAGAAATATCCTATTGCAGAGAATAGATGCTCTCTAAAGAGCAACAGGGAAACAGAACTCTAATGCAGCAAAGCCCTGGTACTTGTGCACCAGAAATGATAAAAGTGACTGAACAAACATAATAGCTGAACTGCTTGGACTGAAAAGTGTGCAAATATTTCAAATGCAGATGTTGGCAATGCCCAGGAGAAGGAAGGCAAAGCCATTGACAAGTACCTGAGAGCTGCAAACACCAAGAACAGATAAAGAAAATTAGTGACAAGAATCTAGCACTACAACCACTCAGAGGAAACAGAGAGGTGTCTTCATTAGGAAATGGCACCATTTCAGCAGTGGCTGTGAGCAGTTGGGTTTGTTGGAATTGGTGCTTAGCATGGGAGTAGTTCAACCAGCCTCTCAAAAAAATGGTCTCTATAAAGGATGGAAAATTTTCCCAAAATATGGAAGACTTCTGGGCAGTGTGACTTGCAGGACTCTGGAATACTTCCTAACAGGAAATGATGAAAGCCAAAATCTTTAAGAGAGTTGAATAAACCTCAATAAAAAAGTACCAGCGAACACAAATGTACAAGATAATTTTGCACTGATTCCAGGGCAAGATGTATAACCCTACCCTAGAGCTGGTAAGGAGTGTTCAGAAGTCTACATTTCACTAGGACTTTTCATAAAACGTCTGCAAATATTTGCATAGAAACTTAATCCTGGACCTGGAAAGAGGAAATCACGTTCTGACAAAGTGAGGGACAAAACTTTCATGAGTGGTTTTGGGTAGGGAAAGGGAGTGGCAAAACAGTCTCCAAACCTCTTTCTGTCTAGGTCAGCTCATCATGGTCTTCCCCGTTCTAAACCCTTGAAGATCTCTGATTTCATTTCACAGCCCTATAAACAATGGACAACATGCTTTTTGGCTTTGCCTGGACAAAACAGGGAGCTGAGAGGCATTTCCAATACCTTAGAAAGGAGGAGAATATTGGTAGGTATAACGAGCACTTCTAATGATGCTCTTTTATTTGTCTTTAGCACATGCATTATGTACGTGTGGTGAAACAATAAAATCCTCACACTCAGAAATGCTGAGCAGTAAAACCACATCCTCTGTGGTTCTTCCACATTCACTTACCATACACTCCCTTGTGTGACCTGAATAGAAGGATAATTTCTTACCCCTTTATCCACAGGGACCTTCACATCCATAGAGAGGTAGCCTGTTTCTCCATTGATCATGGCAGTTCTCAGCTGAAGAGGTGAACAAGTTTGGCATTAGTGTCTCCAGGCAGGTCAGGACAGGAACTGATAGAGTCACTTATCATTAACATACAGTGGTTGGCAGAAAGAGTGACTGTAGCTTCCCTCTCCTCCCCAGCTCTTTCTTGCTTCTTTTAAACTGAAAACCTACTCTCAGTGATCAGAACCCCTGCTCAGTCAATCTGATAAGTGATGCAGAACGCAGTGGTTTATGCTGAAAGCTTGTTGATATATCTTTTTAGCAAAAAGAAAGGATCTGGAACCTATGAAATTGCCAGTCCGAGTTTCAGGCTTCACTGTTTGGCAGTCAGAAAGTCATTAGCATGGTGCTTTGGGAGCCTGGAAGAGGAGACAACTGAGAAACTCACTAACTCCCCCAGACTGAATCCAAAGCTCTTTGACATTTTTAAAACTGCTTTATAAATCACAGGCTGTATTCAGCACCACTTCTGAGGTGCAGCAAAGCAGCTGTTTTGCACAGCAAAGCAAGACTGTATGTCAGCAGGGTAGGCAGTGAGAAGACCACTTTATTCAGTCCAGGTTCCAAAGGTAAAATTTAATTTTCACAGTGACTCCCAGCTTCTTGCAAGAAAGAGCCAGGAAATTTTTCCACAAGTGCAGAAGCTTTGACTTTAGGTCCAGCCTGCCAGAGCCTATCAGTCTATTGCTTCAGCCTGGGTAGAAAAAATAGGTGGGAAGTAACTTATTCATTCACACAAATTGTTTCCTTACTTCCAGAGACAAGCTTCCATTCAGGTGCTAGCCAGTCTGAACTGCATTTGCTTTACAAGGCCACGGTTTTGTTTACTATGGCTTTTTGATGTGGGCTATTTACAGACCTAGAATATAAAGCTTGTGTTTCCCAAGGCCCACATCTTGGAAATGAAAACAAGACTGGTACTATTACTCCTTTTTGGCTAAGAGTCTTTGACCTCCTGCCAGTGCCACAGCATACTCTCTGTTCTGGTCTGACAGCCTGCAGCATTTGCTGTGGGTTCTGGGTTTAGAATCATTTAATATCCCAATCTGGAAGGGACCCACAAGGATCATCAAGTCCAACTTCTGGCCATGCACAGGGCAGCCCCAAGAATCACACCACGTGTCCAAGAGTGTTGTACAAATAGTTTTTGAACTCAGGTTTGGTGCTGTGACACTTCCCTGTTGCAGTGTCTGGCTGCAGATAGTACCATTGCTGGTATTTCCCAGACAATGTCATCTTCCCTCCACTAGATTTCCTCTTAGCGGCTGGCTGTATTACACATCATTAGCACTTGGGCATATTTTTCCAGTCTGAATTTGCTACTTATCAGTGTTGCTGAGATTATACTGCAACTGATGTTGAGTCTGTCATTGATCTAATACCATAGCTACAAATCTGAGTGTTGAAATGTTGGCAGCCTTCTGCTGCAGTGGGTGTATCTTGAGAGTCTCTAGACTTGCTGAAGTCACACTGCAGATATAGTTCACGTCACTGAATGTCTCTGTACCCTCAGTGACTGCAACCTTTCTTTCTTCTGGAAGGTGCAGTACAGGAACACGAAATGGCTTTGTTTTTCATGCCTGTTTCATGACTTTTTTTTTTCCCCCTGCTGGAGAGTTTTATTCTGATTGCCTGTGAACAAAAACATTATACTTTGCACCGTAGTTGCATTCAGGTATCAGTGTTATTTGGTCAGGCAGAAACCTGCTAGCCAAATAAACAGGAGAGCAAAGCAAAGTTCCCTCATTTTCTGGATTTTTTTTTTTAATAGCAAACTAGATAAATAGGAACAGCTTTAAAAGTGGGTCCAGTGAGAGAGAAAATTACAGTGTGAGCAGAGCTCCAATAAGTTATCAGTGGACCTACACAAAGCCATTGGCAACTTGCATCTTGGTGGTTCCACTACATGTAAAGCCTCTTATTTTTGTCTGGCTTTCCATGTTTAACACACAGCTCTGCTGTGTTTTCTTTCTCAATTTGCCACTCTTCCACTTCCCAAGTTCCTTTGGTGTACCCTTTGTACCTGACCTGCACTAGTGGCAGTAGCTACTTCGATCCTGTTGCTGGCCAGTTTGCTTGTCCTACCTGTTTCAGTGGATATCTATAGCATCAGATCCGTTTATCTCAGCAGTCTCCCCTGTAATCCAGAAGCATCTGTCTCGCAGCTAATTCTGTCCTACTCCCAATTCAGTTCTTATCTTAGTAACTTAAGTATCTCTTTTCTCCTACTTCTTCTGAGTAAAATAAAACCAGACACGGAGGAACCTCACTACCTTCTCATTTTATCTAGGTTCCCAGTTATGCAAGGCAGCAACGTGCTGTTTCCTGTCTCTCACTTTTTAATAATTTTTATCAAAAGACAGTAGAAAAGGTATTTTCTAATCTTTCCCCTCTGGTCAGCTATTGTTTTCAGTGCCTCCACACCTGTGCAATTCAGTGGTTTCTGGAAATTTGTTTTTGCTAAGTGTGTAAGTCCCTTATCCTCTTTGTCTAGTATTAATAGTAACTGCTTTAGTCTCTTTTTGAATGCACTCTCTTCCTTGCTGTATATTAGTTGAGTGGCTGCAGCTGTATCATACGTACTGCATGTATGGGTAACATCACAGGACACTGCCATACTCCTATAGCTACCTTGGCTTTGTATTAAGGCAGCATTTGGGCCACATATATACAGACTGGCTCCCTGGAGCACCCTTCAAAATGCTTCCTTCCTCCTGCCAGCACTTTCCCTCCTTGTTCCATGAGAAGGTAAACTCATACTGGGATGGAAGACAAGCACTTTGTAGAGAAGCTTCATCTTTTGTCCTCTGGTAGACCATCAGCCTCTCTTACTCAGAGCCAGTCAGGCACTGGGAAAAACAGGAGTGACCATGGCTCCCTCATGCCTTCCATAGAGGCACACAAACTAGTAGAAAAAAAGGAACTACAAAAAAGTCTAAATTCACGTTCTGATACTCACTATTTCATCCTGGTCTTCCCATTCCACTTCTGAGAGATCTACACTGTTGTAGTTCGGCTTAGGCTTCAGTTTCTTTCCTTCTTTATACTGGTGTTTATTAAAAAGGGGGAAAAAAAGAAAAAGAAAAGGAAAGAAAAACACCCAAGTAAGTGGCTAGATAACTTCCTAAAGTAACGCTTTAAAAACTGGTTGAAAAATAGGGGTGTCTCTCTGACTAGGAAGGCAGCGTTTGTGCAAGCACCTTCCTGGTCCTTTGTCATCTATTTCTTTACACAGGCAGTGTGGGGCTAGGAGACTTCAAGTGGGAGAGGCTGATCCAGCAGCAAGGGACATGCAGGAACACAGGTAAACATCTTCTAAATAGATCAGTACAATACACTTGCCTCCAGGAAATAGTTGTTTTTTTTTCCTGCAGCCAAGAGTATAATCCCATTAACATTATAATACCAGCAGGAGATCTTTCCTGACAGGAGTTAGGCTTTGACTCCACTGAGGGTAGATTTTTCACCTAGAGTTAACTGATGCAAGAAAGCTACTTATCTGTAGTCTTTTGGGTGAGGGAAAAGGCTTGAAGCAGACTGAGAGAGGCCAAGTTAAGGTGGAAGGATAAAGCAGTGCCCTTGCCAAGCTTTGCCTTGACCTGCCCCTGGAAACACAATGTGTCCCTTCTCTTCACATACTGAAGTAACTACCCGTGCCTGTGGTCCCCCTGTGCAAAGCTGCTGTGAAGTGTAGTGGTGGCACCTTCTCTTGCCAGTGACCACACTAATGCTTATAGCTCTGTGCAGGTGGCTTTGTGCTGATCAGCATGTGCATGAAATGTAAAATCATTGCCTGCCTGGATATCTGACCGGTGAGGACAGCTATGTGTTTGCAAACAGGTGGGTGGTCTGGAGCTCCAAGTGGCACCGTGACTGTCCATTCCCTCAAGTCCCAGGAGGTCTTTGCAATCTACTGGTCTCTAAAAGGTCTCTAATTTACCATGTTACTAAGATTGCTGGCTAGGCTCAGAATCCTAAAATGTTCAAATCCACTCGGTAGCTGTTACTGGGGTGCTACTCATGCTGCATGTCCTTGTAGGAGGTATGCCTGAGGAAGGGGATCTATTTCTGCAGCCTGGCAGTGAAACCTTGTGTGGACACAGATACATGTGCACCCACAGTGCACACAAATACAGCCCTCACATGCAGTTTTATGGAGAAGAGAGAGGCAGGGAACCCTATGCTTCGTACCCGTGTCTGTACACATATACATCTATGTACACCAATTTCTCTGACCCTCACACTCCTGGGTGCCTGTACATCAGAGCCCAGTAGCCTTCACAGCTCAAAAAAGCTCTGAAATCAGAAGGACCCCTGAAAGTCACTGTTTTCACATCAGTAAAGGTTCTCAAATTCACATCTATACTTACCAAAGGACGGAGGTCTGGGTGTGAAAGGATGTAACCGTTGTTGGTGTTCAGAAAGGCATATCCATGGACACCCAGCTGAAGAAAGAGGCATTAAAATAATTAGTGCTTTAGCTAGAAACAGTTCTGTGTAATGGCTACCACTAATACTCTGGCACCACCAACAGTTAGAAATGTTTTCCTTTTATAGGTATTGACCAGCAAAAAATAAGGTCCATCCCAAACCACCTATCTCTGGATCTCTGACTAAGCAGAGTTACTATGCGTGGATGCACAAAAGGACGAACAGGTAGTTGGTTTTGTGTACGCATTTACAAAAACTGCCCTCCTGGAGTCTGACTATTGTCATGGGCAATTACCACCCAGAGGCAGACTGAGGTCTCCACAGCAGGCAGAGCAGAGCTGCACATAAAATGGGCAGTGATGGGGAATGTTGTAAACAGCACAGAAACAGCAGTGCCAGGTCTGTGTGCCCATCACTGCGTGCGCAGAGCAGTGAATGAACAAGTGAGTATGAGTCTCACGGACGGCTTCCCTGGAAACCCGGTCAGCCTTCAGAGGAGCTCTGCATTATGTTTCGGTATTGGCAAGACCAGACCTAGGCTAGGCCAATTGTAGAAGCCTGTAGTCTTAAAATGGTTTGTAAGGAATAGTATAATCTAACAAGAGCAGACACTGGCTGACCTGATCTGCAAGAGATTTCTGAGAGAGCAATTACTCAGCTCAAGCCCATATATAATACAAATTCCAGCTAAACCCGGAGTTGGTAAAATTCTGCAGATAACCTGTGCTTGCCAAAACAAGAGGTGTCCCAAGGAAAACAAGAATGGCTAAGGTTTCTATCTTCAAAAAAAATGCTGCAACTTTATTTTCCTATAGAGATGATCCTGGATAGATAACAGTAGGAAAGCGAGGAGGTAAGTAATTTAAAATCTGTCTGTGCATTCAGGGAATTAATTCTGTATTTCACACATCCCAGATCAAAACTTTGGACTGTCTCTACGTGAAGCAGTTTTTTGCAAAGCACGCTTGGCTCAGCCCAGCGTGGCAAGAACGAAACCAAGACACTGGATCAGCAAACTTCTTTTTTTGCTATGAAAGCTGAAATTTCCCAGTCGAGTAAGCATGATCACTAATATATAAGCTCTTGAAAGCTGGAACTCTGGAACTGGTCCTTTTGGAACCCATATGCCAGGGAATTCAAGCTGAGGATCCTAGGTTTCCAAAGTACTTTGAAGTTGGAAGAGCTTCTGGGAAGATGTGTCCTGCTTCTGATGCAAAGAAATCCAAATAATTTTCCCTCCTTCCCTGGGACTGCTTGGAGGAAAGAACAGTGTCCCTACTTTGCCTAGAAGAAAGATTATGGTGACACCTGGCCTTTGAGTGACATGGAGAGAGTAAGATTAAAAAGTCTCCATCTTACACAGAAAATAAATGTATAAAAATTGAAGCTCCTAGACAAGGTTCCCCCAGGCTCAGACCGGGTAGTTTTGCATGCTGAGTGCATGCACCCCGACACTCCTAGTTCCAGCATTGCCTGAAGGATCATTTCCTGCAGCTTCATGTTAATGGTCTGCCCTGCATCCATGTCTGGAAATGCTGCAGAAATTCATAGCTTCTGACAGCACTTTCAGTCCTGTGAGTCTTCAGCAATCAGGTTTTGGACAACTGCCTAACTGGTAGTAGCTGTCTGATAGTTATTTAAGAGAAACTGAAAACTTGAAATGATGGCTCAAATTGCCTTGTTTCATGGTGGTCCTTGGATGTGCTTGTTGTCTCTTGGAGTGCAGCCTGACTGAACAAAGGGTCACTGCACGGAATTTACAGCAGAAACCAAACTAAACACCTCTGGGGGGATTTCCTGTGGATGAACATTTCTCTTTTTTTAGATACATTGAACATACTGCTAATGAAAAGCTTTTTGACTAACAAGTCTGGGGAGCAAATACTCTATCTAGGTATAGCACAAGGGAGTAAGAGCCAACTTTCTGTACACTGTCCTGCCAAAAAGTCTTCATGCTGATCTGGAGAAAGAACCTCGAGGCACGACAGAAGAGTTGGCTCTCTGTAATCCAGTCAGCCCTCACTTTTTCTGCTAAGAATATTGACAGTGAAACTAGTACATTTTTTGCCAGCTGGCATGGCAACTCTTGTCCACTGGGAACTGGATATAAAACTTTAATTCTTCTAAGACAGGCTGTCATCTCTCAGGAATCTAGGCCAGTGACCATCAAGGTGCAAAGGTTCCACAACATCTTGCCAGTCTATTGGGTCATCCAATTCTTGTGTTCCTGAAGCAGCCTAAGAGCTTCTAGTAGTGAATGTCACATGTGCTGTATAGAACTCACACATCACCACATCCAACATCTTTTCCTTTATGCTCACAGTTTTTCTTACAGGCAGAGAAATGATTTTTCAGTCATAACCATGGGAGAACAACTAATGACTTTGCTGTGCAAAAGAACAAATTTCATAATCTCAGTCTTACCTTATACCGTGGAGCAAGCTTTAACAATTCCCTCAGTGGTACATCAGAGCCCACCACACCCAGAAGAATGCCATGAGATCGCTTTAAAACAAAGGAGAATCCATTTTCAGAGGCAAGACCTAGGTAGTTTTCTACCTAAAAACACACTGGCTCCCTACTGGTCTCTCTAGGCTTGTGTGAATATCTTTATTTAAAACCAACTAACATGCTCCAAAAAATCTGAAGAGGTTGTTCCAGTGTTTATGGAGAGCAGTATTTCTACACAATACTAGTCAGTACTATTTACTGTGATTCAGAAGCAACATAAAATCACTGAAAACAGGTTTTGAGGGCAAAGCCCTGCATTCATTTGGGGTAAATAACAATAAGGTCAAGACAATCATGCAACAGAACATGCATCGGTTGATAATTTGGGTCAACTAAATCAAATACCAAATATAAAATTATTAACCTAGCAAAAGGGAATTCTCCCCTCCGTGATATAGGGAACTGGTTGTTTAAAATGACATACAGACTCCCACTGCAACACCATGCTCATACAGGGTAAGGCCAGCCTCAGGTGGAGAAGACAGACAACTGTTTGTAGGACCTCGATAAAGAGTTTGTCCTTCACACAGCAATGCTGAGGTACCATCCACCATTTAAAAAGGATGCTGAGAAATGGTATGGAAAAGAGTGTTTAAAGGGTTTCAAACCCCAGAGGAAATGCCCTTATCAAATACATCTAAATAATTCAACCTTTTTATTGTATCAATATAGACAGGTTTGACTTTATGGCAGTGTAGAAGATGCTTCCCAGGAGAACACAGCAAAGGGTACAGACTTTTTAATCTAGTAGGTGAAGCCATTATGACAGGAAGGCAAGGCCAGACCAATTGAAAATGGAATTTAGACATCAGATTTTAATGAAGAGTGGTAAACCACAATGGAGAGCTTGGGGCTGGATGCTTTTCTTCAATGACACTTTTGCTAAAACCATGTTATTGGGCTCATGAAGGACCATCTATGTGAAATGTAAAGGTCTGCAATAAGAAAGATGGACTAGACAAGGTAATGATCTCTTCCAGCCTGAAATTTTAGGGTCAATGAACTAGGCACATTTTGAAAACAAAAGGGAGAAAACAAGGAGAAATGTCATATTTAAGAGATATTTTGAAGAAATAGCACTCAGAGGAAATGACAGTCTATCATTTTGACAGATAAATTATCAGCCAGCCATCCTGCCAGAGGTCTATCATAGTTCCTAATGGCTGGATGTTCTTTCAGAGGCCCATTGGCTTTAAAACCCTGCAAATGTCCACTGCAGCCTGTCACCTCTGCTGGCTGGGAGGAGAGCAAAGCCCATGCTGCACTCACCGTCTCGTTCTTCTTGCTGAAGACTGGCATAGCCACCGTCGTCATGAGCAACAGACTTTGAGCCTGAGATGCAAAGAGCTGCCGCAGAACAAGGGGATGCGCGTTAGCAAATGCAACAACAGAGATAACCCAAATGGAAGGCACTGGAATTCCCAAGGGCCCCAGATGTTGATTAGAATTAGAATTAGCCACCTCCTTGCTTCCCACACTTCTCAAAAAACAGATGGCAGCACTTTTAAATACTCTGTATCCAAGAGGACTGTGGGATGGATGCTTGCTCACATAGAGTGATGAAGATGGGATGAAAGCCAGTGAAATGTGTTGAAGCAGAAGAAATTAAAGAATTGTTTTAATGAAGAGACAGGAACCTGCAGAAGTGGTGGCACAATTTATACCCATCACACCTTAGGAGTGTAGACATGACAACTTATGCAACAAGTGTAAAAACCACCAACACAAGGAGCACAGAATGGAGAAAAGCAACACAAATATGAGCAAAATCACAAACAAGGTATTGCAAACATATGAATACCAGGAGTGAAAAACACCACAGACAAATATTTAAAAGGCACAAATACACACAAAGCCTACTTATATATACTTTTTACTTGACCATCTAAACATAGGAAAAGCAGAGACAAAATCATGATTCAAACAGATACAACACAGTGAGCTATGTCTGTGAGGGATACAGGACATGCACATGTAGTGGGGTAACAGAGGCTCCCAATTCAACACAAGACAGGTGCTCCAAAAACACACATGAAAGGAGGTAAACAGGTAAGACACATGCAAGTGAGTCTCCCAAACATGCCAAGTTATCAAAAGAATCTAATGCTCCGTTGCCAGTAGCATTCCCCTTTTATCTTTCATTTGATCAAGTAAGTAGCAAGGCAAGAAACTACCTCGTCTTCATTACAATAATGCTGGGAGCCATAGAGGAGCCAGTCAATAATCTATACAAGTGACTACTTGATGGAGATTTGAGCCTGGTATCTTGAGTTACTATTCTGGATGATCTTCTGTGGAAACTTCCCATTCACAGCAACACTCACACTAGCACATAGCAAATAAACTTCTCTGGCACTTACTGGACATATGGAAAAAGAGATCATGTGAACTAAGCTACTGCACAACACAGACACCTCTACCTACTCTGAACCAGCAGGACAGCACAGCACAGCTCTCCAGTACATCCAGCATTTCCTCTCCTCTTCTCTGCCAGTGTGAGAGGACTCTCTCAGTGCTGTGGCTCCCACCCCCAAAGATGTACAGGCCAGCTGTGGCTGTGAATGCTGGCACTGATATACCACCCGGCACAAGGGAAACAGCACGCTCACAAAACACAAGGGTGCATTTACCTCCTCAGATTGTGGCAGCTAGTGAGAGACATGGATGAACACAGAAATGAATACATGAATGGAGGAATGACTCAAAGATGGGAGAGGTTGGGACAGAGGAAGAGAATGGCAAGCTAGGACACAAGACAAGAAAAGAGATGCAGCTAAAAATGAACAGCAGACAAATCCCTGAGGCTGCCCTGGGAAGTGAGACCCCATACACCAGTGCCAGGGGTAGCAAGCCTGCTGATAAAATAAACTTGCATAAAGTAGCATTTCTGGAGGTTTGGCTTAGTAGGCTCAAGTAACATGTCCCAGGTCTCACTTGGCACAGCTCCTGCAGCAGAAGACATCTCCACTCTTCCAGAGCTGGTGTTCCATGGTTACAGTCTCGGTGGTCAGACACGGCACAGAAGTGGGGAATCGTCCCTTCTCACAAGTCTCCCAAATATAACATCTATACACCACAATGGTGCAAGCCTGGCAACCATGGAGGTATTTCTTGGGGTTCATGTGGTCTTGACTCTGTGCTCAGAGTGACCTGGACTTCTGTGTTTCCTGCTACAAAGCTAAGCTCACTACCTCTAGTTTTACTCCAGCTCAAAGAGTTCATGTTTCTCACTGTGGATCTTAAACCTGAAAACTGTGTGTTCTGCCCAGGGCTGTGCCAAACACCCTAAGGCTGCTGTTGGCCAGACTGGAGCCCATAACTTCAGTCTCACAGTGGGATTGTGTACAGAAACATTCTTAATGTTTCTAGAATATTTTTCTCCTCAGATACAATAAACAGTCCTGAAACCTTAGGTTTGTTTCTGGAAGAGGGAAATCTGACTTCTGACCAGCTCTAGCTGTCACAGTTATCCAGGCACTTCTCTGGGGTGAAGAATCCAATGTAGGAAAAAAGCCTATCTCCCATACAGAGGGCACAGGATGCCACAAAAATCCCTGTAACTTTCTCTTTCAAGCAGGATAAAAAAGGGATGGAGATGGGGACTGAGGAATGACTTCTGTTTGAGGAAGTGCAGGGGAAGGTTCCTTCAGTGGTCATCTACTCCTTTGTCCTTCCCTTCACTCCTCTGAATTTCAAAGCTGCCTTAGCAATAGCACACCATGACAGCACCTGCTTCGGTTCAAATGTCTTCTGACAGGGCAGGCCTGAGACACAGCAAGGGGTCTTGGGAGTGCTGATTGTCTGGTCCTTTGTGATGTGTCCTTTGCCCTCAGGGCTGGGCACACGATCACTGTGGTGACATTAGACCTTGCTAGCTCAAGAAATGAAAGAGCAAGCCTCTGCTTCCCCTGCTGAAATCTGTACCTTTGAGACATAAGCAACATGCAGTTAGCTCCTGGTCTGGAGGAAACGAGTCTCTGTGACTCACACTCTGAACCATGGATAATCTTCCCTGTGAATAATCCTTTAGAAGGTAACCTGCTTAAGAAGCCCTACTTAACTCATATGGTGCCTATGTGATTAGTCCTGGGCACTGGGTCACCGCAGATCTGAGTCTGCATACACACCTCAGCTCCAGGAGCGAGCAGAAGAGAAATACTGTCTGTATCAGCACAGCCAGTGACCAGGAATTTCTATCAATCAACCAACTGCCAGTATTACATAAATTCCAGGACTTTATTTGGATTCTGATGCACTCAAGGTATTTGGATGGGAAGCAGGGACAAGTTACATGCCTAACATACTAGCTGTGTGCCTAAGACCTCCGCCAGTTTGGCCCACAAGCCCTGCTGTTTGCTGAGTAAAGACTTGTGCTGTAGGTCCTTACCGCACTGTCCATGTAGGCTTCAGTCCAAATAATGTCATGGTCGTGGTTGATGACCATGGGACGGCTGAGCACGTGCAGGTACTCCATCACATTCTCCTGGACATCTGCCAGCGTGGAGATCTGAGTGTAGTAGCCTTTATGGAGAAACACAGGTGTGAGTCACTCTGATAATGCATCTTCATATTTTTAAAAGAGTGTCAGGCTAGAAAAGTAGATGGAAGAGACTGTATCTACCCAGCTGACAAAATGGGCCTGGACACGCCTTGCATCCAAAAGCTTCTGTGGGCATGCACTTCCGTGGAAATCTAGCTTTGAAGCACTGACTCTGTTCTCTCAAAATACTGAAGCAGTGCTCCAGACTAGAGCCTTGATATAATCAGATTTATGCAAAGCAAATGGACAATATTGTTTTCGTGGAAAGTTTTGCCCAAGACCCAATCAGGCTGCCTTTGGTCCTGAAGGCCAAACACAGGCAAAGTATTTCACCAGGCTATCTGCTTACCCTGCACTATTTTATATTAAGACCAAACTCCCACCTTCTTTTTCAGATATTTTTTTCAGCACTCTTCAGCCTGCCTAGCTTTACATCCAAGGATGGTAACTACTTCCTTGGAAGCAAAAGATAAAGTGCAAGTAATCTACTTCCAAGGCTTTGTCCCTGCAGATGGACCTGTAACAGTCTAACACTATAACAAGGAGTACAGGGGAAGAATGTTTTCAAGTCCTCAACACTGGCTGCTTAACGGGTTAGAAATGCTAACACAGTGTAATGTCATGAGGACTCTTGTCCTGCTTCTCACCACACAGATTGATTGTACTTGATATAGGATAGAACACGTCAGATAGATAGAAAACTTCCCTATGACTAGGAAAACACTGTCATGTGAAAGGACTCATGTTCTGAGAAGCTTTGTGATGTGGAAACAAGATTTAGTGTGCTTGAAAACAAGGACCATAAGAGCTATACAATGTGTTGAAGCAGAAGAACCAAAATCAGGGAGCCTTATGCAAAGCTCAAGTCTGGTAAGTGAGAATCCAAGTGCCAAGAGTGTATTTTTGTTATCTGGTTATTCAGAAGAACTCATTCTGACATCTTACAGTGAACCGACAGCACCAGGAATTCTCTGTTGCTAATCTCATCACTGAATATACAATCTGAAATCCAGGGGTTTGTTTCAGTTAACAAAACCTAAAAATATCATGTGTAATTCACAGGGCTAATAGATGAACGTTTGAGCCTTGAAAATCCCCAGTTCACAGACATTCCACAGGTCAGCAACTCATCTGTCAATTATTTTCAGCAGCAAGCACCTCCATGCAATTCATAGTCTGCTGGAACCATTGCTCAGACCAGAAAACAGTTGATGTACCCAGCCCCCAGCTGCAGTCTTCCCTTTCTTTTCCCTGGTTAAGCAGGACACTGATGTAACAAGCATCACTGTCTCCAGGCACACTGAGCCCAGGTCATGCTCAAACACGGAGGACTTTTTTTCCCCCTCTCCTTTCCTCCTTTATTCTTGCAGACTCTGATAGAGCTAACTTGACTTTTTAACTGGCTCCAAACACACAGAGGTGACTCACCTACTGTGAATGGATTTTCCTATTCATGTCATTTAATGCCAGTTAAAGAGAATATTTGGTTCGGGGTGGGATTAACAAGCTATTCTGGTGCCTCAGTGAAAACCACTGACACACAAAGAATTTGGCCAGGATATAGGGGTTAACCCACAGACCTTGTGAAAAATGCTGTAAAACCTTTAAAGGAGTGATGTTTGTTTTACATCTCAGCCAAAAGATGTCGGGCTCTCTGACACAGCTGTAGACAGATTGTCAAAAGCCAGCAATTGGGGCACAATAAGCACAGGGACTTAGGTGGACTACAGCCAGCATGAATCTCGGTCATAGCGTCCCTTGGCACCATGACAGGAAAATGCAGTGGCTCAGCACGGAGGGCTGGTGTTAGTTGGACACAGGCACTATTCACATGGACTAGAAGGGGCTGCTTTGTCCTTAGGTTGTCTTCCAAGCAAGGGCTCATGGGCCCCAGCTGTAGTGGCTGAGCCTTAGAGGGGTCCAGGGCCCTGTGACTGCAGTCCATGTGTGATGGGGATTGGGGAACCGCTCCCATACAGCACCTTTGTTGTTGCAGGCGATCCATTTCACCTGGGGGGCAAAAGTGACCTCCCGTCCAATGAGGTAAGTGAAAACCCGGACCTGGGAACAGAGACAGAAGAATCAGGCTGTAATGTGCTACCAAATCCAAATGGCTGAGGTCTGGCATTCTGTTACACACTGGTGGCAGTGCCTGTTTGTGGTGCAAAGCAATAGCTCTGCTTTCACACAGAGACAGGAGCCTCTTGCACCATTTGTTTTGCATTTTGTGGGCTGGAACTTAATTTCCAATTACAACAAGTCCAGAAAGCCAAGTAGCACCCAGCATCATCTGAATAACAAGGCAGAAGTGCAAATTCTGTTTGATTTTATGATAGCAGCTCTGCCAGGCACTCAGCAACCACATGCAGAGAGGTTTATAGCGCACAGGAATCCTTTACCCAAGGGACCAGCTGGCTGCATGAATCATTTAGAGAAAGCTTTACCATTTCTCTTGTGTTTGACCACCAACAAAAGAGCCGATCCTGACATAAACTGCTTTAACAGCCCCCTGCTCTGGTCTCTCAGTAGGCTTCTCCCTCCCCTTGTGTTAACTAGGATGAGGTAAACACATAAATCAGGAGGGCTTAGTATGAGCCGTGCTCTATTCTGCTTTCACAGCCAGCTCTGCTAGTACAAGCCTGTAATCACAGACCTCAGAGTAAACAGGGCTGGAAGGTACCTAGAGAGGTTTTCTGACCATTCCCTGCCCAACATAAGAACTGGTAATAGATAAACCTTTTCCAAATAGGGCCAACTATAAACAGACCTGCATAGGTTTAAAACTATTTTCAAAACTTTTTTTGGTTTTTTTTTTTTTAAATTTTGAAATATTCAACTCAGTCTTTATAATGTTATCAGGAGCACATGTGGATTGTCCACACCTTTAGAAAACAAAGTAGATTAAAAAAAAAATCTTCACTGACCTACAGATATCCACTTGTAATCCTACCACCTCGAAAATCACCACAGCAGGCTCCAGCCTGTCTGCTTTGTTTTGTGTTTACAGCCAGGTGCTCACAGGTATTGGAGGATGTGAATGCTCAGCTCATGCTCTTCTATTCCCACCATAGCAGGACAGCACCCTTTCTATTTATCACTTCCCAGACAGACCTTCCGATCTGGCCAGTTGTATTTTTCGAACACAGCTTCATAATCCTCCACTGCTCCGTCGGTGATCAGCATGATGGCTTGGTTACACAAGCCTCCTTGACCGGCATCTCTGAACTACAACCAGAGAGGAAGAGCATTAGTTCTGTGTAATTGCACTCTACTTATTCCTGGGGGGCCTGACTGCCTCTGGCCAACCTCACACTGCACTCCGAAAGAGCTCTGCTTAAATAAGGACTGTGTTCACATGCTGCATATAATTTTTTTATTTATATAGCCCTGCCTAGCACATGGAGACATGGGAGGCTTTACAGAAGTAAAATAATGAGGAGAAAATTATTGTTGTGGAGGAAGGGTGCGATTCCCTGCTGCTTCACATCTTGCACAGTCGCATTCGTTTATGCAAAACAACTATAGATTGACCATAAACACTGCAATTCTGATTTGACAGCAGTAAGTGTCACTTTTTATGGCAGAAAATGTGAGAGGAGTGGAAAATCAGACTCATTATTTCAGGGTAAATCCATCAATCTGCCAAAGAATAGCAGAGAAAGGCAGGAGCACAGGAGAAAAGAAGGCTACTGCCACCAGAGCTGAGAAAGGTTATGGATGTGCCAGAGAGAGAGGCCATACACTGCGGTGACAGATGACCTGCTCTCTGTGCATAAGTGATATTTAAGACAGAGCAGAAGCACACTCTGACTCTGGTACAAACACTGATGTGCTCCCAAGGGCACCTGGAGAGGTGTTGAACAGATGTGCTCTTACAGGCAAGGCCTTCCCTTTTTTCAGTCAAAAAAACCCCCCAACCTTGGAATGCTGCTTATCTCCTGCTCCTGCATGCAGAGCCATTTGCCTCTCATGCCCTCAGGTACCAGGCCCTAGAGAACTAAATGCCTTCTACAGCACCAACACAGGTGTTAACAGCCACCAGTGGAGGTAGCAGAGGACATCCAAGGTACAAAAACAAGCAGCCACTTTTCTGAGGCTCCCAGCTTGGTGTCAGTATGTGCTTCTCCTTGTTCTGCATCTCACCACTTCTGTGCTCTGAGCAAGGAAAAGTCTAATCAACAGGGGAAGATACAAAAACTGATGCAGAGTAAAAAAAAAAAAAACGGCAAGAGGGAGAGATGACAACTTTGCACAAGAGATTAATGAGAGGCAATGGCATGAGATGGAGCGTACAGGAGACTAACTGAAGGGTAAGGTTATATCAAACAGCAGCAATTTTAAAATTGAGAGGATAGTTATATCTTATAAATGAGGAAAAAGGTATCCAAGTGGCAAGATTAATAGCATAAAATGAAAGCAAGCACTGGATGGGAAAACAAGAGCACAGAGTGTGAATTGGGACTGATGTTTTAGGGTTCAATCCACAACTTCCTTCTGTTTTGGTAATGCTATGTTATGACAGGCAAATGTTTGTACCAACACAAGTGGTACTGTGGTTCCACTGCGGATTAACATCAATATCCATCATTAACATCAAAATCCATCAATACCTGGAAGCCAATTTCAAGTCCAGATTTCCCCAGTAATTTCACCATTCCTACAGTTAGCTCTGTGATTGTCCCTTCCTATGAAATTACCAGGTTCAGAGCTAATATTACCATAACATCACCTTCTGCCACCATCTATGTTATCAGTCCTACCTCCTTCAACATTACTCTTAATATCACCAAGTACCTGTAACTGTGCAGCAGGAAGCACGGATCTAACAGCTGTTGAATGACCCATCTCTCCCTGTTTCATTACTTGTATCATTGACCAGAATCAGACCAGATTGAACAGATGAGTGAGAAGGGTGGTGTAATAGGGTCATTTCTATCCAGCTGTTCTCAGATGAAACATCCTGACTCTGCATGAGGTGGTTGGACATGCTCTTGCTCTTTCATGTCACCTCAGCAGCACGCTCAGAGGGGAGACAGACAGTACTACTGCTGCTGCTATGGTCATTCCAACCCAGCAGTGGGGATCTCCCATGTCTTATTCTACAGAATCCATAAGGTTTTCAATTGTCTAAAAAGCTGCTATACTTTGTACCATGGGAAAAAAAAAAACCCATCAGTGTAATTTGATTACAGGGTAATTTGAGCTTCTGGAGGGGTCAGAGCTCATGTGCATCCTGCTCAGCAAAGAGACTCAGGGCAAAGGCTGAGGGTGTACAACAGGAACAAGCACAGGATGCCCCTAGGTGCAAATTAAAGGAGAAAAGCAGGAGACAGCCACATGGTATTTTGCTGCAGACCATCAGGTACAAAAAAGACAAAGAACCTCAAGTGAGTTATTTCTAGGACAGAGATCAACTGCGTGCAGATTAGCAGATAGTGTGAGTGTCCACTGGGGAGGCATGGGGCTGTGATGGTGCAGTAGATGCTGACAGAATGAGGTTCAGATCACAGATAAGCAAACCTTATCGTTACAAAAGCAGCTTATTCCAAAATGTTTCAATCTGCAACATGTTTGTTTAGATTATTATTAAATTAACACTTAAGGTCACCCACCATTTCATCAAACTACTTAAGACGTCTCCTCATGAAGCTTACTTCAGATTTCATAATACTGAAATACTGAGAAATTAGATGCTGTATCAGAACCAGCAATCTCCTAATTACAGGAGTAGATGATATTTTCAACAGGGAAAATGAGATCATCAGTGTCATAGAAATAGAGATTAAAAAGACAGATTTGGAAAACAAATGAACAAGGAGGTAATCCCTGGTTTTTAGGTCCTTTTGTGACTGGTTGCAGCTGTAGCAAATGATCTAATGGCATTCACATCAAGCTCTCAGCATAATTCCCTGCTCTGACTGAACTCTCAGGAGCATGAAAGAAGGGGAGATGAGGAATAATATGCCCACAGAATAGATGCCTGAAGAAATGCGGGCTAGAGCAGGGTCAGCAAACAAGGCACAGAGCTGCGTGTTCTGTATAACTCTGGTCGCATTGCCAGGACTAGCAGGCATGATCTAATTAATCCAGGGTCACAGTCTCTTGTACTCCCTTGTTTGCTCATTGCCATTTACTTTGCAGTTATAGCCTGGCACAGAGTTACTAGTGAAGCAAAAGGAACCATCACCATCGCTCAGAGATGTGCAGGCACACATGCTGATCATGTACACATCTGGCCAGAGGACTGAGAAGCCCCTCCTCATCTTCTTCTGCCCTATCCTTGTGCAGACCTGCCTCCAGAACTACTGAAAATTCAAGCTTGGTGGAAAGTGTCTCATGGGTAGAGAATTAGCAGTAGAGAAGGAAACAGAAAGCCAGTAGAGAAGAAATAAAAAATTAAGCAAAATTATAAGAACTGGTAAACAGGAAATCCTGAGCTTTGCATATCCTGAAAAATATGCTGTAAAATCCAAGTTCATAAAATGTGACTGGAATTAAGAAAAGATTTATAAATGTTCAGAAAAGAAGTTAAAAAGTGAGTAAAAAGAGTATGTTGGCAGCTGATAAAAAGCAGAGGGAAATGGTTGGGCAGAGATGCTTTATAGCCTCCATACCTGATCATCAAAATGACAATACTGTAACGACTGGGTACCCACTGAAGTGATAAGAAACAAGGAAAAGAATGAATGAATTACAGATAGGGTCACAAAGTGGTAGAGTTAAAGAGAAAGCTAATTGAAAGCATTTGCATAACACTCAGCATGAAGGGAAAGAATTGCAAAAGGTACAGCTGAACTGCTTGCCTCACAGGCTGAGACCTGACTGTGACTCTACAATATCCCAAAGGATGAAAAGGGAATCAACAGGAAACATGTTACAAGAAGAGAGGAAACTAGATGGGTAAATTGTCCTTAAACACTTTGCATGTTGCTAAAACAGTCAGTAGCACAGTTGTGAGTGCACAAATGAAATGCTTCCCAACACAAGTGGAGCATAAGAGGCCACAAACCTTAGATAACCCATGTCAGCAGATGGGTTCATTCTTCTCATGCCACCAGTTTACTCAAGTTACTTAGAATTTAATGTCTCGCTGAAATCCAGGTGGTTGCCGGTTGCATCATGTTTTTTCACCTGTAGCCATTTTGGAGAGACCTACTCAATAAACGTCAAGATTTATGTGATTTCTGAGGTCGGCAGTGAGTCAAGGCACGATTAAGCCAGCTTAGTGTTAAGAGGAGACAGCATTCCAAGGTGGCCTCGGAAAGCAGAACTTTGCATTTCTTGTCCTCTGCAGAATGGGAAAAGCATCAGCTTTCAAAGTATTTATTTACTCTGCATGGACTCTGAGAAAGAAAGACACATAAGTGTCACAGATTTTCAGAGAATCATAAGAATATCAGGTTGGAAGGGGTCCCTCAAGGATCATCTGGTCTATCTAATGTACTATTAGACTGTTTAATATATAACAAATACGCAAATTTATCTATATGTCTCTCTTAGGATTAAAGGTGTGTGTTTGCACATGTATATGTGTGCACACATATGTACATTGGAAAGCATAGTCAGTGGCTCAAATATCAAACAGGAGGGTGGATGCTGCCTGGAGGGGGATGATACAGAGACAGATCAGCTGGATAGGAATTAACAATGTGACAGTGTCTGGGAAAAAAAAAGTAGCTGCTGTCTTACGTTGTGTTAAGAGGACTAGGGTGTGTAAAACAGGGAAGGCAATTATTCTGCTCTGCTTAGCACTTGATAGCTCTCAGCTGCAGCACTTACACACTGTTGGGAGGATGGTGTTTCAGGGAAGGCAGCCTGCGAGCAGCCATGAGCAGAGCAGCAGCCAGAACAAAGGAGTATGACTCCTGCAGGAAAAAGGTGAGAAAATAAGACGTGCCAAGCTTGTTGAAACAGAAGAGAAGATAACAGTGAGATAGATTATTAATAAATAAGAAAAGAGCTCAAAAGACAGCACTTGACACCTGAAATTTTGAAGCACTTCATAAATGTGTGCTTAAGGCCATTGTTTCCCTGGGATGCATATTTTATTGAAACCACTTGGCGTGTGGCTAAATTGAAAGTATAAGTGGTTTATTGAGCGTGGCAGAGAGGGGCAGGTGAGGCTCTGGATAACCATTCTGGAACCATTCTGCAAATTGCGTCATGGATTAAAATATGCACTGTCTACCCTGGAACATAATGGAGGAAAAGATGGTGAGAGATTTCTGCTCCTCTTGAATCCCTCTTTGCTACTCATATCTCATTGAGTAGGTCTCTGCTGGGCTATTAATTCTGTGAGCAATTGGACTGAGGAAAATTACCAGGGAAATTTTGCAGTCACTTTCATTACAGATATTATTATTGGCTGTCTGTTGTAATCAGCAAAGCCTGTTTCATCAGTGTGATGTAGCAATTTTCATTTTCCGCCTCTTGCGTATGCTCCTGTGAACAATAACAGGACAGTCTGTGAGGAACAGTTACAACTACAAGCTGAGAATGTGAATTTTGTCTGATGAGAGGGGAGTGGTCAATTCCACCAAAGTTCCCTTTTCTTTGCCTGCATGACCACAGCCGCACAGACTTGTTTCAAGGCACACTGATTAAAGACCTTCCCCTCCACTATTATTGATACAGACCTAAGGATCTCTAAGAGATTTCAGAGAGTCCTTAAGTCCTATGAGCATTTGGCAGGCAGTACCCTTTTGCCTTAAGCTGTGGTACTTGCAGAGCCTGGGGTCCTCCAGCTGGTGATACCAAGGCACTCTTTAGATGAGCCCTTACCACGCTACAGTCTGGGGAAGGCTGCAGCAGGACAACAGGCATGTTTCTACACTTGCATGCCTGGGTACATGCAGCCCCTGGTGCTGCTGTGTGTGCACACACACAATGTCTGTCTCTTCTGAAGGTCACCAGGCAGACAGAAATCCTGGGATGAAGATTTAGGAGGTCCTGCAGGACTCTTGCTACATGTGCAGCTGCCCCTCTGCTGGTTGAGAACAAGGCTCTCAGATGATGGCTTCAGTGACTTTGGACTGAGTTCCCATTGTGCTGAAGAGTACAGTCATGGCCCATGCTACAGTGAAAGACACGCTGCAAGAAAGCTGCAATCAGTGTTACTGGGGAAGGAAAGCTGGGTGGAAGAGATGTTTAGCCCTGTTTCACACCTTTCTTTGACAACAGAAATGCTGTTTCTGAAATACTGTTTTATGGACCACCATTTCCAGGATGCACAAAAGCATGACATCTTTCCTCATCTGCCCATGTTTAAAAGAAGGATGCTCAAATATCTGCGCCAGTTGCCTTCTCCCCGGATGTGAGGTGATAGCAAAAGGCATGAGGAAAGCAGTAGTTCACCTTGTGAGTGAATAGTATCAGCAGGTTGCTCTGTCCAAGAGCAATCTTAGAGCTGTTTTGAGCTCATTAGGCAAGGGAGAATCAACAAGGATCAACATAAGTGATGACTATTTAAACTGTTGACTGCATTTTTGGTGAAAAATAGAAAAAATAATTTTTTTAATGTACTAATAGTTTCTTCTCTGCTACTGCAGTGTAGTCACCTTAGTCCACTGGGTGGCATGGACATCACTCTCTTTTTGGAGTACTTTTGGTCCAGTTATGACAGTGAAGGTCTTTTTTTTTTGTCTCAGGTATAGACTCTGGATCTTTGGTCTTAAATATTAATTTTAAAATAATAACTAAAAGACATTTTGTTTGGTTTTGGCTTGGTTTTTTTTTTTTTTTTTTTTTGGTAATATGCAAGGATATATGTAGGCAAATCTTGCAGGCACCTAGACCATGTAATTGTTCTAGGTTCGTATCATTACTGCTTTCCTGCCCATTTCAGTAACTGTCTTCCTCCAAAGAGGAACTATTACTCTCTGGAGTGCTGCCAACCTATTACTGCCATGCCAAGACTACATTACACTCTTCTCAGGTTATCATTAAAACCACTCTGCTTCTATGACCAGTGACAAGTCAGCTCAGCTATCACCCTCCCTGGGTTCAACTCTGGGATCACGCCTGCACTGGCATAAATTATGAACAGCATTACCACGGATAGACAAACCTACACTTTCAGTTTGTAAGGTAAGAAAGAGTGGAGAATCCTTCCCAGAGTGTCAATACCTCTGGCACACTACCTTTAACACCTACATTGTTATTATGGCCACTAATATCATATGTGTATGCATTTTTGTCAGCACCAAAAGCACTGACATGTTTAGGCCAACCCCACTATAGACAGTGCCATGACGAGACGGGGGTATTCAGCAGGTCCTTTGTCCTTTTTGTTACCATACCTTAAGAAACAGAGTTAAGTTGTATGTTTATCTCCAGGCTACTGAGGTCTCTATTGTTCACATAATGAATCATTTATGATTCTTATCGCAGGGTATAATCAGAGTGATTGATTCTCCTGGACCTGTGATTTCTTCCCCAAGCACTGATACTCAGCAAAGTGACATTGAAATAAATCTAAAGCCTTAGAATAATCTTTCATGTCTTCATCATCATCTACTACTCACTAATAACATTACTTATGACCAGAATTGTTGCCCTCAGCTGATCAGTTATATTTTATTGCCACCATCTATAAAAGTGCTTGGACAAAGCACATTTGCAGGGCTCATTAAGAAAAGACTCAAAGAGCCACAGCCCTGCTGGCTCCTCATCCCTCCTGGGCAGGGATTGGTGGCCACAGACATCATGCACAAACCAACACCTCCTCAAAGCTGGACCACCCCTTCACACTGCTTGTCACAAGTTTGGGGTCCATGAGATCAGCTCTTATGACATCCCCCCTGCAGCACCATGCAGTGAGGGATGTGCTGAGTCACTGGTTTCAGAGTAGGAATGGGCAAGGACTCTTGTGCCTGACATGAGCATCAGCACCAACTCTTACCTCTCTCAGAATTTTGAAGGACTCTGTCAAAGCCTTGCTCACAGTCCCGACTCCTTTTGCCTGCAGTTCATCCACGAGCTGCTTGAAGTGCTGGCAAGAGAGCAAGAAAAAGACAGGAATGAGTTGCAGGCAGGGTGTTCCCTTTGACCAGGGGAGGAAAGGGTAACCTAGAAATATCTGTGCCATTGGGCTTTTGATCCTTCACTACTCCTGGCAGGACAGGGCAGGGCAGTGCAGCACTGGGATTGATGGAGGTGGGAAAGTCAAATGGCCACTCCATTGGTGGCACAATCAGGTTGCACCTTTGCCCACACAACTACAGCAGGACTGCATTTCTCAATCTCTGCACTGTGAACAACTGACAATCCATGAAAGATCATGCAAAGGACAAAACCACTAGAAATCTGACTTTCCCTTATCCATTCCTTCAGATAAAGAACACCCTGTGCATGTAAAAGTAACAAGATTGGGGGGAAAAAAGGAAATATTTGAATGTTTGTCTACTACTTAAGAGGCATTGATCTGGTTGTAAATCAAAACCTCAGAGTGCTCTCTGCAAGACAGTGTCCAAAAGGCTTAGGGATCCTTTAGGAAACACTGCAGGAGACATCATCCCTCTGGAGTCATACTCTGTGACCCAGGGCTAAGCTGGAAAAGAAATTTGGAGAGAAATCTGGTTGTTGAAGACATGGAGCGATGTCCTACCTCTATGGTACTAATACAGAGAGGAAAAAAAAAGGAAGAAAATAAGCCAGTATGAAGAGCTGAAAGTACCAGTCAGCCCAGAGGGTGGTGGAGCAGCTGGATGCAGGCTGACCACCTTGGGGCTGCTGAGGCCTCCTGGATCAGAGCAGCAAAACCCCTCATCAGGGGAAGCTTGCTGGCAGTCCACCCTGGTGAAGCATCAGACCAGGCTGAGAACACATTCACCAGGGAAGGGCTGATTGTTCTCCTTTCTGAAGGCTGAGGGGTCCCAAAGGTGGAGACCCTTTGCCCTCTGCATACTGTTGTTCCACAGCAGTCTGGGCCAGGTCTGCTCATGGTCTGGCAGTGGTGGCACAGAGAAGTTGGTTACTGCTCTTTAGTTAGCCAGCTGCCCGTGTTACAGCGACTTCATGTAAGCAAAGATGAACCACAGAGGCAGCACACACCACTGAACTGGCGCTTGTTTCCGAAACGCAAACCCACGCGCTACTGTGAGATGGTTGTTCTTTGTCCCTGGGGTTTCACATCTCAGCATCTTAACTCCATGTACTTCTTGCATTAAGAGAGGGACCTGAATTACATTGATGGGAGCCTGGTACTCACCTCTCTGTTATCTCTGTCTGCTTGGACCAGGATACCCTTAAAACAGGGTTCAATAAAGTGAACGTAATCATTGTACTGCAAAGAGAAAATGGAAAGAAAGGGGTTGTAATGAGAGAAAATTCACAAAATGGGTTCATGTCCTATGTGGATGTTCAGAAGGCAGTATGGAGCATTATGCCATTTTATACATACTTCTCTTGAAATTGTTTGTAGTGATAATGGCAGATTATAATTTTGATAAATCCTCTATTTGTTTAAATAATGCCTTAATTATGGTCTTTTCCAGAGTTCTATCTGAGCACATCCACATATCTTTCCCCCTTCACACTGTAGAGTTTTTATCCACACTCTATTAGCTTCTGCCCCTGGCCTTGCTTCTAGCACTGTTTGCACATAGTTTTGACTTCTGGAGACTTTGTGAGTCCCCAGCCACCAGCTGAACTTTGTGAGCAGTTTTGTAACCTGAAGGTTGATGCCTGTGGGTACACAGCTGAACAATAATATCCCAAGTTACCACACATCAACAAAACTGTGATAATTAGTGGGGTGCATGCTTCTAGCCTGATACACTGGCATGTTTTACATCAGATGTGTAAACCCTTTCCTTCAAGGTTCAGAAGAGTGTCATTAATAAAAGGCCACTGATGCTTAGCTGATCAATAGGGACTTAGGTCAGGCTGTAATATGTCTGAGCTAGTAGGTTCTTGGGGTGAGTGCAGTAAAGGAATATATATATATGGTCTTTCTGGGATTGTTTTTGAAAAACAGATGATATTTCAAACTCCTTAATGACTCCCCTCCATTTTTCTGCCAACACTGTTCACTCTTCCATCTGTCTAGTCATATAAAGACAGAGCTGTTGCCATCAGAGTTTCTAATTATCTAACATAAGAAGCTATCAACAAAAAGTAGACTTTATACCTCAGTGTCTGTGCCCTGGCAGGCTTTTATAGAAAGGAGGATGGGGAAAGAAATAATGTTTGAATTAGCTTTGAAAATTAGGTGAGCAGCCTTTAGCCTGGCACCAGTCTTGGCACAGATCATGGCAAACTTTGGCTTTCTGTGGTCAGTGGTGCTGGTTCTCTGTGGGTAACCAGCCCATCCTCATCCTGGCCAGGCCTTGAAAAGGAAGAGAATAACATTGAGGCAACCTGACCAAAGTCCATGTGGGCCTGTGCAGATTGACTCTGCACTGTATTGGCAGCCCTGCAGGGTGCTAGTGCACAAAAAGGCATATGGCAATAATTTTCTAGGCCAGAAATATTATTTTGAGGATTATACTGCTACTGGACCCAGACACAGTATTATGCTAAGCTAGGTGAATTTATTAGCTCAGGTCCTTACTATCTTAGGTGTCTCTCTATAGCCTGTTATCTGTTGCAGCCACATCCTTAAGTAAGCAAAAAGATGCAGCTGACATCTTCTTTAGGGAAGAGGTGAAATGACTGGGTAGCCATCCTGCTGACCATATAAAGCTGACTTCCCAAGGGTAATTTGTGTTAATCTCCCATCCAAGATAGCTACATCACTGTAGTGCCTGTAGTTTGCTAAGGGAAAGGAGGAGTTGGTGTGAGGCACAAGGAAGAAAACTCAGTACTGGAATTGAGACAGACATACTGCAATGATGTTGACGAAGTCATTTTCTCCCAGAGTATCTAAAATGGTGATGATGGTGTGTTTGGCAATGGTCATCCTCAGGCCCTTCATGCTTCCACTGACATCCACAATGATGACAATGTCCTTGGGAGACGTGGCTGCTTGGATGTACCTATATAAAAAGAAGAACACAGGGAGGAATGCTGGACACACTGCTGTCATACGATGCAGCACAACATGCACCATGAGCACAGATACCCAGCAGGATCAAGCTGATCATATGGGAAGTCCTTTCCTACCAACCTGCCTCTTCCACTGGCCCCAGCACCTCACTTCCTGCAGAGGGAAGTGCTGGACCTGCTCAGACACATCTGCAAGAGTGACAATTGCTAAAGCCTTCTTTAGCCATGCTGAGTAGTCTAAGTTAATATGCCACATTTCTGGAGTCTGAATGTCTCTGCCTCAAAGTCACAGAATTACAAGGAGAATGGGACAGAGGAAGGATACAGTGGTGATTTCCATGTAGATGCCATGTGGAAAGGTATTGGCAGCTGGTAGGGCTTCCTAACGTGCTATTACCTTTGTTTATGTACCCAACACCCCCACCCCATCTCTCCCAGAAGCAGCACAGAACAGTAATTGTTGATCAGCAATTTACCAAGGTCTCACCTTGGAAAAGAGAGACAGAGGAAGGCTGAAAGGCGCTTTGGCCAAGTCACGCCAAAACTTACCAGCCACGGTTTCTGCAGTCAAAGGAGATGACTCCGTTCTCATCTGGTAACCACTTTATTCCTGAAGAGAGCAGCAAAAGGAGCAATCAACACACATGGGCGGGCATCTGCTCCCTGCTCCCGAGGCACCCGCACTGCTGCTCCTCACTGCCGAGCCCCGGCAACCCCGCGGGGGCACACAAGTCTGGCCAGCAACAGCAGTGGCCACTCTGCAGCAATACAAGCAGAGCTGCACAGTCCTTGGCAGCATTCAGTAAACTGTTTCTTGAGTTCTTATTAAAAAGTGTACCTAGGCATAGTCTGTTCAAATTTGGGGAGCAATTGAATGTAGTTTGGACTTTTTTTCCCACATTGATGTAGTTCTCAACAACATATTTTTCTCCCCAGGGGTGGTTGAGAGCATAAAAAAAGCAGCATAAGTGACAGGGATATGTCCCAGATTCCCTGCTAAAGGCTCTGTTCATGCTCATCTCTGCTTTTCCCCTTCCCAACACGTGACAGGTCATAGAACAAGGGCATGCAGCCATCTGACAATGTGGTCACCAGGCCAAGCTACAGCTGCAGAGTATTTCATGGGTTCCTCTGAGCATGGGACCTCCCTCTTGTGCCACGACCTTGTGTGCCACTCACAGCTGGTGAGTGCATAACAAGCCAGGCCAGCCAGCTGCATCTGCCACGTGTGCCTTTGGAGACAGAGAGAGGCTTTGGCCACTACTGAAAACCACAGGGAAGCATGAGGCAGGGAGCCCTGCAATGGGGTTCTGTCGGTGTTTTGGGAGCTTTCTGGAGGGCAGCTTGCCCAAGGCACACCCCTGCCAGCAGACTCCTCTGGGGTTGCAAGGGCAACAGGCCTGAGGGGCTGGTTCCCATGGGAAAAAGGGATTTATGCCTGCTGGACACTGTTCCTTCAGCCTAGGCAGCCCATACACTGAGTATTTTGCTCACTGCACCGCACCCTTCATGAGGTTGTGATGTCCCAGATTGGACTGTTCCATGGCACAGACTGTCCTGCAAAACGGTTTTGTTGCACTGAAAGAGAAAAACCAATCTGCTCTTTTACCTGGATAGAGCCTGAAGAATCCAGTGGAGCTGCCAAAGTACTGCCATGTCAGCGTGGGATCCCTTTCAAAGTTGTCCACAAAAATAGGATTCAGGGCCTCTGACATGTAAACTCCATTAAGGATATCAGGGTCTGTGGGGAAAAGAATAAAAATGAGGGGAAAAGTGTGTAAAAGGAGGGAGGACATCTACTACCCAAATGGAGGAGAGGGATTGGAACAAAGGCAACTCCAGGAGGAATGCAGCCTTGTCCAAAGCTTTTACACTGGGCAGGGAATTGGATGCATCACTGAAAATACATCCTGGAAGTCAGGTCACCACTGGCCACCGCAGGTGATCTCAGCTTGGTCATACACTATATCTCTTTCCAGCCTTGTCTGCCCTTGAGCATTACATCTGGCTGGAAAAATTCTCTGAGAGACCCAGGAAAGGCATTACTGTGCCAAGCACAGCTGGCACACCATACAGGCAGGACTCGGCTGCTACTTGAGGGGTGACCCGTGGCTGTTGAAAGGCAACAGCCTGATTCACCACTGACAGCCTTTCTGCAAATTGTGTTTAAATTTATGGTTAGGTGTAATTACCTAAGACAGGGGAGCCTCAGTATTTACACACAGTTTCTCTCTTTCCTCTTTACCTCAACAATTCATTCTTTTCTTCTTTGCCTGCCCTTTCTTTCACAAAGTCTGGGCTGTCCTGCCTTGCCTCCATCTCATCAGAATCAATAGGAAGTTGCTGATTCCCAGAACTCCTAAGAGGCAGTGTATATTTGGTGTCTGTGTTGACTCATTGCCTCAGGAGACCAAAGAGCAGCAGCGGTAGAAACAGGCAATCATGAGAAACTGGTCATTGTATTCATGTTGAAAGGGATGGGGATTTGACCTACTACTTCCAGTTCAGACACTTTGCTACAGGCCATTTTGGTCAAAATAGAAGAAAAACTGAACTGTGACTCCCCAGTGGTAAAGTCAAAGTAGGTCCCACAAGAAGGGACAGCCAGAAGAGCTGTGCAGAGCCAGGTTTGCTGCTGTTTACAAGAGAGGGAGTGAGTACTGCTGGACGCTGCTCCCTGGAGGATCCCTGGGCATGGAAGCAGCCCTCCAACTCCTGCTCATCCCTCCAGCCATAGCCAGAGCAGCTGGTTGGCTTGTGTCAAGGGGTACAGGCAAGAAATCTGCTAGCTGGGCAGTGCCTCTCTGCTGTCTCTGACAGTGGCCATTTCTCCACTCTGTGGTCAAAATGCTCTGTCCCCTGCTGAGGGCAGCAGCCTGTGTTGTGCAGCTCTGCTGTGTCTGCCCAGAGCCAGCTCTGCTGGTGGCTCTATTGTGAGCAAGATTTTAGTGTCTGGGGCTGTCAGACCAGATGGAACTGATTTAAACTCATGGGACAAATAGAACTCCTTCTATTGTCTCTCTAAATAACAGAGCAGTTGTGAGCACAGTTACCAGTGCCTGTCCTGTCTGGCCCTGAAGACTTTAAATGAGATCCATCAATGAGAGAAGCAATGGTGCTTTTTTTCTTGCCAAAAACATACACAAGGGGAGGAGCTGATGGGGAGGCAAGGAAGGAGACAGCACAGGCAGTTTTGAATGTCAGCCAAAATGAGCAGTGAACTTAGAACCATTGCAACGGGTGTCTCATCCTGCAGATGTGGCAGTGTGCTGATCAGCCTGGAGATGAACCTGTTTCTGGTGTGTAGCTGGAGTGGTGTGAAAGTGCAGGGGGAGAGGACACAGTCTGGGCACAGAAGAGCCCACATGAGCCTTGGTGCCTCCCTGAGCTCCTGCAGCTGCCAAGGTGCCAAAGGCTTGCTGAGAACAGAAAATAGCCTAGAACTGGCATGTCCCACTAGCAATTTTGAATTACACCTAGTACCCTACGGATATGGTCACTGAGAATTAAGAGTGTCCTCATCAAATGTTAATGTCTCCTGACACAAAGATACTTGGGGTCTAAATTCTCAGCTAAACTTAATGAGATCCTTGACATCTAAGACCTTGATAAATCCAACCCTTTCTACAGAGTAACAATTGCCAATAAAGTCACATCACTTTTCACAGCACCTTTTTTTTGGGTAGATGAACTGTAGGAGAATATACTGCCTGCCTAAGATGGAGGACTGTTCATCATAAGAGGTTTTCCAAGAGCAGATTATACCTAAGCCCCGTCACAGTCAGAGAGTACAGCACAGACATGACTGTGCCTTGGGACACTACTTTTCCAGCCCTCCAGAAGAGACTGAGTTTTTTTCTATTCCCATCCCTGCTTCCAGTATTATTACTGATAATTCCCACAGCAACCTAATGGTAGTGAGAAAGTAGAGGCCATTACCTTTGTTGTAGACATTGGTGGGGAGCTGGATATCACTGTATGTTGTGTTCACCAGCAGGTTATTGAAATGCTCATTTGGCTCCAAAATGAATTCATCTCCAAGCTCCACATAATTGTCATTTTCATCCTTGTCATTAATCAGGAGAGAGTTGTAGTAATCAAACTGTTGATGAAGACAATGGAAAAGACAAAGATGAAGAGAGAATAAGAAAATTACTAGTACTGCCTAAAAAACCCACTCTTTAAAACATAGAGAAGGGGCATATGGAGAATTGAGGCTTCAAATAGGATCAAGGTGAGCAAGAAACAAGCTATTATCAACTGAAAATTGTCAAGTTGCCCAAACGATGGTTGCTGGCCAGTTTCTTATTGTCAGGTGACAATAAGAAATGACTGAAAGCATGATCATAGCCAGGAGCAGAAGAGCCACTTAAGAGCAAAGGGACACACACAGTGGCAGACTCCTGTGGTCCCTCAGAGGTATTTAAGTGATTAGCTGGAGAGGTGGAGTGTCTCACTGGGTCTGGCTTCCAGGTTTACTGCAGGGCATGCCAGTGCCGACCTTACTTGCCCTGTCTCTACAGCTGTCATTTACTGGAGTTAACTCCTGATGTACATCCAGCCAGGATTATCCCCTCATTCTGTCACTCCAAGTAGCAGGCACTTATCAAGTGCAAAGGATCAAGCAGAAGGTGCTCAAAGACAACACAGTTTCCACCGTGTGAAGGTCAGTGGGGATTTATTACCTACAGTCACTTTAGTACATTTAGGACACTCTTTGCCCTTGGATAACCTACATTTTTTAAGATGTTTTTGCTGACTTTATCTGAGACAGAGGTTATTTAAGGATTTATGTTCAAGCACCATCAGTACTCAGAGGGTGCAAATACAGATTCATGTAGCTCAGCTCAACTCACCCATGATGGTTACTGTGAATGCGTTTGACCTGACTACCATTACTAACGTGATTCTTTAAAAAAAAAATTAAAAAAAAAAGTTAAGTGAGATTAAATTAGTAACTAGCTTGATTTCAACAAATGTTTTCATTCTCAGCTTTTCCCAGTACTGAGAGAGCCTGTCTAGAAGTAGCCTGTACTTCCGCTAAGCTGCATGAGGTTGTAGCATGGACAGAAGACTTCCTTGAACAGAATTTTCACTCCAGTTCCCCTCGTGAGCAATAATCCCACAGCTTGGCCACAACAAACAGTTATTAACAGAAAGCCAATTATCCAAATTGCTTGGACAGCATCAAACTTTCACCTAACGGAAGTCCTGACAAGTGGGTGTCTGTCTGGGAAAGAAACGGTGGTGGGAGCGGTTGAGAAAGATGGTGAGAAGCTCAGTTCATCTGGATTAACAGTTTGCTGTGGGTATTCATAACAGCATCCTCCTCATTGCTCATTCACACTCAATTTTTAGCTCATTTTCCAGTCAAGTAACCCACAAAGTGCCAGCTAATTTGCACTAACGCGCCACATAAGGACAATGTTGGTGTGCAGTAAAAGTAATGCCAATAATATCACACAATCTAGTGTCTTCCCAAATCCTTCCCCTCCCAAAGCCCAAGGACTAATCTGCTTGGTGTTACTAGGTTTGAGATTTGCCAAGGGAGTCTCTCACTCCCTGAGGCTCTAGACAAACTGAGCATCCTGGAGACCAGGATATTCCTAACCTGCCCAGGAACATGAGGTGTCCGAGTTCCTGGCTAGCCCTGTCTTTTGGCTGGTCTCTCTGATGATGTGTGTCATGTTTTGTCACTGAGCAGGACAAACTTACCTCCAGTGAGGAGTTGTACTCATGGTTCAGATCAGCGTCTTCTGCTGCTTCCACCAACCTCTAATGCAAGCACAGAAAGAGAGATGAGTGGGTGCTGTGGCAAGCCCTCCAGAAGCTATTCCAGCTGTATCAGCCATTCACACAGCTAATGAATAGGCACGGCTGCCTCCTTCACCACAACAGATCAGGGAGCTGCAAACTTCCCTCTTTCTCTCCTTTTCTGCTGACCTGTCATTCTGTGCTGCAACTTTACAGCTTGGAAGGTATATTTCCAGCTATTTATTGCCAAGTATATTCACACTTACTTACTCCAGAGTCCCTGCTAAACCCCTGAACAATTTTAGGTATCACAGGACATATACAAACAGAAACAGGTCCATTTAGAGAAACAACAGACAGAGGTTTAATTTCATTTTCCGTGAACCCGTCCAAAAAGCCATGGGAAAGGCTTTTCAGACCCAGCTTGATGTCAGTACCTCATCAAAGAAAAAAGCCTTGTGGGAGTCTCAGTCTGGTATTGTTACTGAGACAAAGACCACGACTTGATTTCGTAAAGGGCTCAGTGATGCTGTGGCCATTTATAAGCTCTTACCATTTATGGAAGGCAATAAAATCAGCCAGTGTTCTCCAGTATGATGCTTCAGGGCAGTAATTCTCAATTGGTACAGACTGGGAAGGAATCCAACTGAATATGTACATGTTTTCAGGGTTGCACAATCAGCAACAGTCTCAGCAAAACTACATTTTGCTCCTTCACAAAGGATAAGGCAATCCAAATATTGGAAAAGTCTGGCTAAGAATTTAACATTATGGGCCAAAGCTCTGGGCTTAAATATGCCCACATTTCACTTCGAGACTCAAACGATGTGTTTCTGGATGACTTTTCCACATTAAATGCCTTAAACAGTCAAGGCTCTGTGACTACAGAAATATGCTTTTCATAGACGGTAAATACACAGGACTATGATAAATCCTTAGATGCAGGAAGTAAGAGGGGCCATAACGATTACCTGCTCTGATCTCCCACACAGCAACAGCTAAAGACCTCTTGCCACCTCCTCCACACTTCCCCATGTACACAGCTAAAAATCCAAGCACCTTTCTTGCAGCTCGTGTTCAGGGGGTGCAGAAATTTCCCTTGAGCCACACATACAGCTGAAACAAGCTACTAGTCTTCAGTGGCCAGAGTGCATTATGCAAGGATGAACTTTATTTTCACTTGTGAGAGGGTTCCACCCCCCTCCCCCCCCTTAAAACAACTCTTGTCTCCTAAAAGAGTGTTCATTCCCTCATATTTATTCCTAGACTTTTTAAAATCATATTTCCTACTTTGGGCTGTGGGAGAAGCCAGCATTCCCTTGTCTGAACGCCCACATCCTCCCACCAGTGTCTGCTTAAAGCTCAGAGTGAGCAGCCAGCCGCACCAGCAGGCATTTGGTTGGGCAAGGAAGTCCTCACACAACCTATGCTCCCACACACTCCTGGAACAGGCAGGAGACCTGTGCCTACTGCTCTGGGGCCAAAAGGAGAGGACTTCCTTCCTATAGCCCCAGTGGTCGTACCTCAACAGCTTCGACCTTCCTGCGGAGCATGCTTTCCATCTGCTCCGAGAACTTCTTCACCAGCTCCAAGCCATCCACCTCCTTGATCTTCATAGTTGGCTCCACATCTTTGTACTTCTACCCAAGGGAAAAAAAGAAATCCCGTTGAGCAGGAGGTTCGTAAGGAGAGGGGTGAATCTGCTGGTTGGGTATTGTCTTTGGTGAAGAAAGATGTGTTGAAAGAATTGCTCTGATTTATCACCTTGTCCCATCTTTGCCTTTTGTCCTTTAACACCCCATAATTTGGGTTGTGCAGATCACTGGCCATAACTTTACTTTTACTTAAGTAAAAGCAACTGATCCAATTGTGAACTTGTAGCTGTTGAAAAAAAGCAACATACCTGAAGCTATTAGTGTCTACAAATTAAGAGAAGCAGAAGGCCAGCTTTTTAAAACCTAAAACATGTGCTGTGATTACATCTATAGCAGCATTATACACATCACATACCTGAAGTTTACTTAAGGCAGAGGGAAGGGCAAGGGAACAGAGCTCTATACTGTCATTACATCTTCTCCTATGTCATATGCATTCTGAGGCACTAGTGGGGGAGGGATGTCATGCTAGTGCATGTGCTGTCCTCCCACAGTGCCATCATATCTGTAAAGTAACTTGCCAGGTCTCCAACATGAAGGCTCTGTTCAGTGCTTTAGGTAGGAGACTGCCAAGGAAAGCTAATATAGACAGTTACGTATCGGGCACCCAGGAGCATGCTTTAGGCCAAGAGCACCACTGAGGCATTTCCCAGAAACTAGGAATTACAAGCATGGCTATTTAGTGCTGCCTCCACTGGGAGAGGTGCTGTAACAAGGACAATCTGGATTTGACAGCTTTAGAGATAACTAGTTTCTTCTGACCAGGTTTCATATAGTCTAGGCATTAAAAAACCTGAGAGTACTCCTAAACTGGGTAACTAATCTGCATCCCTAAATCTGTCTTTTAAGACTGTATACAATGGCCTTTATTTCTACTTTTCAAAAAATCCTAACAGCTAATAGAGATAGCCAGAAAAAAAGAGTAAAAAACCTGCCAAAGGACACACCATGATTAACCTGTTCAGAAGAGACAGAGCCTTATCTCCTCAGCAATACGGAAACACGAAGGCAACCAATTGCAATTCCCTGGTCCCTCATCATCAGTCTCCTCTGCAGTGTATGCAAACCACCCCCATCTTCACCTTGTGATAGCACCATAGCAGCAATCTCAGCCAGGGCTGGACTTCTTGTGCTGGGAGAAAATAGGAGGTGGTGAAAAGGGTAAGGATACGGCAGGCGCTTTGGTGACACTTTTGAATTAGAAGAAAGTGTCAGAGAAAAGACATTGCATGTCTCTAGGGTGACCAAGAGGAACTCCTTTGGTCGAAGAAGCTCCTTGATGTTCCGGGAAGGCAGCTGAGCACAGGCAGAGTAAGAAATGCCTTGAGGATGGGGCAGGCTGAGGAGGTCAGACAGAAATAGCAGCAGCATCCAGCCTGCAGCAGGCATGGCAGGGAGGCTGCTCGCTCTGTCTGGCATGATTAACGGCAAGGGGTTTACTGGATTAAAAACGCCAGGCCTTGCATTCCCTCTGCTGCAGCTGGGGAAGCTGGGAGAGGCGGGGGGGGGGAGGAGGAGAAGGAGAAGGTGGGGTTGAGCACCAAGGTTGGCGTAACCACGCTGCAGCAAGAGGAATGTGCAGCGACAACCCCCCGACCGAGGGCCCTGGCTGCTGACGAGACCCGAGCGCATCCCAGCTGGTGTCTGTCCCATTTAGCTCCATGTCATGGTTTCGTCGGGAGAGAAGTGATCTCTGCCAGGCCAGGCTTTAATCAGGCCCTCCTGGGGGGGAGGAGGGTAATCTCTCCTGGGAAAGCTAACGAAGGGGGGGGACCACATCAGCATGGGCAAGCACGCACTGCACAAAGTGACCTGCCATTGGTTACCCTGGGTCACATCTTCAATTAAACAGGTCTTTTTGCCTCTTAATTATTTTTTAATATGCTTTAGACATGCTGATAAGCAGATGTTAATAGGGTAAAAGTAATCATGAGCAATCATGAGCAGTCTACTAATACCCTATATGTCTCAGCCCTGAGATCTATGCAGAGCTGGAAAGTAAAAAATAAACCCCCAAAACAATAACAACAACAAAAAAACTCCGAAACCAGCAAACAAATAAACTTTCTGTAAGTTTCGGTTCATTGAAAGAATACACCAGGTTTGAGCTCAGATCCTCTCTGAGCTTTTTTCCTAGAAATAAACCAGCAAACCACTTTGTGCCTATATGCCTGCCACTAAAATCTCCTGTTATTAATAACTATTCACTTGAAGAGCTTCTAATGGTGGGCAATGGAGCAGTAGTTGTGATTTCAATCCTGTTACTAGACACCAGGGCTGAAAGTCAACCCAGGTGCTTGTAGCTGGTCAAGATTATCCTGTACAACCTGCGTTTAGGGTTCAGGTAATCAGATCATTATAATTTACAGAACAGGAATCAGGCTTGGGAGAACGGGCTGAAAGGACCTGATGTTGAAAAGCAGCCAAAAAGTTAGCTCAGATCTAACAGAAAATCTTTTCTTATTCAACTAGTACTTAGCACTCCCTTAAAACAGCAGGAGCAATTCATTAAGATTCTCCTTCTGCAGTGATGGGGGTGGTAATGTAAAAGTGGAATATCCAGAATTCAGTATCCTAAGTTTTATCTGTGAAAAGAGATATGTCACCAAATATATTTTCTTGTTCCCACGTCCATGAAATTTAGCCTATTGAAGTACACAGTGCTGAATTACTCACTGCTAGTGGAACTATATTAAGAGTGTGAAAGACATTCCTTTCATCTTCACCCAGGAAAATGTCTTGACTGAACTTCTTGAGTTTGTCTCTTCTTTACCATGTAGTTTTTTGTTGCACTTTCTAGTAATTGCAGGGCTGGAGCCAAACCCTGCTGTCCTTTCTCAGCTCTATCCACTGGGCAAGGCAATTGGCACCTTGGCTACAGAAAGGAGGAGGAGACAATTCTCAGCAACACCTATAGTGCATGGTTAATACAGCAGAAGAAAAGTTAAGTTTTGGGTCTGCTGAAGCTGTCACTTAAAGACAAGCCCTGAGAAGCCCAGAGTCACCATGGTATCCTCCAGGCATGCCTGCCATTGGTGGTCCAGGCCTGCCTATGGTCACTGCTTGGCCAGTAGCAGCAGCAAGGCTGTGGCAAACACACCTAATAAGCCACAGGTTCCAACTTTCTGTTCCTTTGCTCTGGGAGATGCTACTGCCCTCCTTCTTTCCCATTGCTTCTTTACTCCATCTGTGTTGCCCCCAGCTGTCCCAGACCACAGCCAACACTTTAATACAGATCCATCATCTCTGAGCCAGGTTCAAAGTGTGCATAACGGGTAAGAGAATACAAGACAATGAATTCTTCAGCCAGCAAGACAAAGCTACTCTGGCTTTTGCTACCTTTGTGAGGTTTAATTTGCTATCCTGACTGCCTGGGACAGCCAGCCACCTGAGGGCTTTCTCAAAGCTCTCTGATCAAGGGTAAAAGCTTGCCCCTGTGGATTCAAGGAATCTCTACTGATTCACCAGGTCTCTGGGAATGATAAAATCTGGTGAGAAGTCAACCATTTGGGTTTGCAACATATTAAGGTTCTTCTGGAGGAAGCAAACAAAAACCTCAAAGAAAACCAAGCAAACTCAAAGCCACAAAAGAAAGTTAATGCTTAATATTAAAGACAAAGTTTACATGCAAAGCATCCAGTAACTGAAAACTTATGGCTTTCAAAGCAACAATGAACTAGTTGCTTCAAGACTATGAGGCACAAGGGAGACACAAAGTAAAATACAAAAGGTGACGGTATCGCTCAGTCTGTATTTCCTCAAAGGCAAAATACCCATTGACTTAGACAAGCACTGAGAAAAGAATTGCTTGGACCTCTTCGCTGTGCTCCCCACCCTTCTGCTGATCTGCACACACACATGCACACAGACAAGTATTTCACATTAAGAAGAGGCAATAGCCCAAAGAAGTGAAAAGTGCCCAGGGAGCAGGCAAATCCATGCATTTCCTTTCCAGACTTTGGTGTATTTGGCTCTCCAGCCCTAACTCGCCCACTGTCTGTGCCAGTGCAATGATCTACATAAAGCTATTTGGAGTCTGCCAGGGTGCATGAAAATGTTGCCTAACTGTAGAAGCCATGTCTGCACCCACTTGAAGCACAGGAGGTGCCAAGGATGTAGAGACAGCCCTTCAGGATGGCCCCTGCTTTAAAATGATTTTGAGAAGGTGCCCAACCTACTGCTTACTAAAGAAATGGAGGCTGAGGGAAGGACTAAAGAAGTGGGTGCTGGCTGGTTCTCCTCCATTTTCTTACTCACGGGGAAATAAGGAGAAATGAAAGAGCTCAAGAAGTGGGGCTTGAGGGTTGAAAGGTAAATCTGAGTTGTTTAAACTGCTTAAGCAAAGTTAGGGCAGGGCAGGACACAACATGCATTTAGGAGATGACTTTACTGGAGTGTTTAAAGAGCAAGGTTGGATCCAGCTCATCTGTACCCCCTGCTGGAAGTGACATTTTCCCTCTGAGTCACAGGTGACACTGTACTGTGCAAAGCACAATCAGTCTGTGCTGCATCCGGGCCCTGATGCATGCAAAAGCCAACCAGGCACCTTCCCCTCTCCAAAAGGAAAACTGCATGCATGACGACCAGTGCAGGCAAGTCCTATTATTTTATAAGGCTGTCAGGCCATCAGGAAAATATAGCTCTGCCTTAATTCCTCTTGACATGAGTACTAGATTGGATTTGGTTATATTCAGGCTTTTTTTCTTTTTTCCATCAGAAATGTTTTTTTTTTTGGTTTTCAGTGAATTACATCAAGTGCTGATGAGAGTTGTGAATTTTTGTTCAAGATGACTGTGACTGTAATTTTTAATGGTACAGGTCTCACATAACCTCTATCCCAGAGGGATCAAGATCCCAAGAGATAAAACCCACAGTGTGAGCAGAGGTAAACAAAGTATATCCAGAGGGCCAGCACAGCACAGCTGCCTTAACACTCAGTGCCACATCTGCCATCCCTGCCCTCCACTGTTATCTTTCACAACACTGTGTATGCAAGCTAACTCTAGTTCTTCATAGTCCCACTGACTTTTGGACCTCAAGGAACATGAACTCCTTTAATCTGTTAGTAGAAATAGCCACTGTGCAAGTTGGCTGTGTTGACCCACACCTATACAGCATCAGACAGATACTTGACTATCAAATAACCCCAATTCGTATCTCCTTCCTACTGGAGCTCAGGTACCCACCAGAGACGCCTTAGCATATCACTTTGCATCTGGCAACTATTGCCTGGGGACCCCATGGGTCAATAGGCAATGTGGAAGCATCATCAAAAGTGCTAAAAGCCAAACTTTTGCCTGCATCTATAGCTGGCTGCAGCTGCCTCATGGTTAGTGTATGAAATACCTGTATTAGTGCTGACAGTTTTCAATTGCATTGTGACACTTTCCTCCCAAGAAGAACTGATGATCAGCATAGATCTCTGTGATGGATGCTGAAAGCCTTTCTTGGACAAGCCTAGCACAGTTGATGCTGCAGAACATGCTCCCTTACTGCAGACAAAAAGCAGCACTCAGGAGACATAGAAACAGCAAGGCAAGGAAAACTATATGCACTTCCTTTTCTTTGCACTGGGATATGACTGTTGCTACTAATATGGGGACAGAAACACCCAGACGGTCTGAGGCAACTCATGACTTGTGTTGAAGAGAAGAATCAGAGAAAGAGTAAAGAAAGAGAACTGGATGGCCACATGAAGTGGAGAAATGACTGCATTCCTATAGCCCCCACCAGTTCCCCAGAGCAGCCCTTGGGAGGTGCTGATTCACACAGAGGGCAGAGCTCGCCAAGTCTGAGAAAGGAACAGCCATTCACTACTCACTTAAGGAAGCTTCTCCACAGCTGCAAATGGGCCAGTTTGTTTAAAACCCCTTTAATACTGGTAAAGAGTTTTAGTGCAACAGTGCCTGTTTGGAGATGAAGCCAAGCAGAGCTCTGTGCCTCTGAAAAGTCGCTGCTTCCAGGGCACCTGCCTCAGGGACCCTGTCCAAAGGAGAGCTTTAAGGCCCGAATTCAAAGCATTGATGAACAACTGGATGAACCTGATGAGGAAGCAGTAAGAAATGAGTGCCAGCTGAAGAACTGCAGGAGAGTTCTATGGGCTGACAATGAACAGGTGAGTAATGAGTAGCAGAGGGACTGATATGGACTTCGGAAAGGAGGAGTGAAAGGACAGTATGGAAGGGCATGAAATGATCATCAGAGAGGAAACGTGAGGAGTGCTGTCAAAAAGTATCTGTAAAAAATGGGACAGTTTAGGTGGTGTTTGGCAATGGTTAATGAAAGCTGAAAAGGTACAAAACAGATCCCCCTCTCCAGTTCATGGAGAATGGCCACAGGACATCTCTTTGTGCTTATGGATTTGAAAGATAGTTGGAGACCGGTGTCTTTTTCTTTTTTACCACACTAGGAGGAAACCTTGGAGGGCTGCACAGGGAGATGATGTGAAGCAAAGGGAACCCTCATAGATTTTGCCTACCTTCTGCAACAGGAGAGAGCCTGAATACTTAGTCACGATGGAGTACAGCTCCCCACCAAAGGCATCTGCCCAGGACTTCACCCTAAAAAGACAAATGAAAATCAATGTTAATAATTCAAAGTCTGCACAACTGCTTACTTCTTCAGACAGAGAAAACTCCATCTTCCCCAGTATGAATCCTGCTGTATTTCTCTAAGCTGTTATACCAGTAACAGTGTTTTTTCCCCAGATTGCTCACCAGACAAGCAGTAATGCAGGAGGCAAACTCTGCTCTTGGACGTTCTGCCCAGGACATTGATCAGCAAGGAGAAACACTGAGTTCTGCTGGTCTTGGTCATTATCTTTTGAGTTGAATTTGTCTCACCTAACTTTAGAGGTAGAAATTTCATCCTAGGTATCATCTGCTTTCCTTCTATTGCTAGCAAAGTGAAATAATTAGCTTTCTGCAGACACCTATTTGTCTTCTCTGACAGGGCCTGGGGTGATGGGCTAGACACCTACTGTCAAGACTGCTGAAGAGAAATAAGTGTCAGACCTGGAAGAAGTTGTCAAGATTCACTCCTTGGATTCAGTTCCTGCAGCAGTGCAGGACAGAGACTAATGAGCCAGATGAATTCACTGCTCTCAGTGGTGATAGTACTGCTTGATAACGCCACAGTAGATTATGCACCTCATCATTGTTAAACACTACTCACATTTGTGCCAGCCTATAAATAATTGACGCGAGCAATACCACACGGAGAACATACGGATGTTGAAGAGCAGCCTGAACACCGAGCCATCCAAATCAAAATAGACGGCTCTCAAAATTGACAGAGCACTTCATCAGAAATCTGTTACACGATCCACACTAGGCAGTTCCACCTACATGCAGTTCCTTCAACATGGATTCGCTTAAGAGAGATGTCTTTAATGCAGTAAGTGGCCTTCTCCACTTACCAGAAAACACTGCTTATTTATGGTGTGCAGAGTCTTCCAGGAGATTTCTTTGAGTCCCAAGCAGACTTTAACCCCAGGGCCTGATGTCCCAGTGCATTGCACCAAAAATAATGCACCAACACAGAGATGAGCTCTGGAGTTAAGCCAGCACAGCAACGGTAGAATAATCACAACAGCTAACTTTAGCCCAGGAAAGCCTGTTCAGACTCCCCTCTTGCAAATATGGACACATAGGCAGCTCTAGGGAATGATTTGGAACATACACAGGGCTTCAGCTCTGATCTGCACCTCTCTCCACTGCCTATAAAAAAAGCATCAGGGAGTGGGTGTCTTTTTAAATAACTCCTTAATTGGCAATGAGACACTCATATTTAACCACTGAGTGTGAAATAGCACCAGCTGAAGTAATTTTTTTTTTTTTTTCATTGTGCTCTGCATCTTATTTTGAGAGCCAGAGCTTTTATCTCATCCTGTCATCCTTGGAGAAAAAAAGAATACAAGTATTTTCTAGGAGACCAGGATTTATTGGGCCATAAGAGAGTTATTTTAGCAAGACTAGAATAAAAGAGGAAACCAGAAATAGGGATCCCATGGGATGATTTCTTGCTTGTTGTAGTGGTGACTAACACATTCCCTTAGATATGAGGATCTCTGGATCAACATCTAACTTGATGCCCATCTGCTGCTACTGGCTTTATAAGTTTTATGTATGAGCTGTTTTGTGCTGATATTTACTAATATTCTCCAGTCTCCTCAGCCTTTACTGTATAAAGAGAGAACATAAACATGAAGCTTGGGATTGTAATTTTAGCAGGGATGTTTATTTTTACCCCATTTGCCTTAAAAAAACCCCAAAACAACAACAAAAAAACCCCCCAAAACCCAACAACACAAAAAACCCAACATGCACTTGATCCTGGTCTTTCTGGTTTGTGTCATGTCCAGGGCCATCTGTGTGCCCCTATTCTTTCCAGCCCTCATGATTTTTCAACCCAGCAGATCCCTACCCTGGGAGGGCTCTCCCAGTGACTTCTGAGCCACTACTCAGTCTCAGGGGCTGATACTTTAAGCAGAGGAGGAAGGAGGTGCAAAGGCAGGGAAACCAAAAAGAGGGCCAGAGACCAGCAGCGTTGGAGGGCTAAGGGGCACAGTGGAATTAGAGGCACAAAGGTCCAGAATCCCTGTGTTACAGGTCTGAAGATTGGGCAATTAAAAACATCTGGTGGCATTTCATGGAAGTTGAAAAAGAGGAAAGTGAAGAGGCAGAAATACACTGGCATTTACACATCTAAAAGACAGTTATTTGCCAGGGAAATGAGCAGCCTTAGAGTACTGGGGAATTAAGGGCAGCCCACTGAACTTAAATAGGTTTCCTCAATTTTTTCATAAGTGAGAGAGAAGGCCAGTCTAAAATTCATTAGGTTGTAGAGAAATTTCATCTAAGGCTGCTGGGTCCATCAACTCAGGAGCAGATGTAAAGGCAACAGGGGCAGCCTAAAGAGGCCATAACAGGTTTATCTTTACCGCTCTCACCAGCATTTCCCAGTGTTTCCATTAGGCCAAGAAGAAGCCAGCCCCAAATCCTCACCACCCTCACAGCTGTGAGCACACCAGCCCATGCCTGTCCAGCTGAGGACAAGCAGAGCTGTGTCCAGGAGGAAGACGTGGTTTCTGTGAACTTGCACCTCAGAAGCATCGCTGGTAACTGAGCAGATTTTTGCACTACTGGAGTTAAAGCTGAGTGAGCTTTGCGAAGATGGGAGTAAGTTGGTGATGAGCCAAGCATGGTGCAGCAAAACCAGACACGACTCAGGGAGTAGCACAGGCCGACTTAACCTTGTGTCACTTAACTGTGATTGAACCCAGCTGGTGTTTAAAAGACTAGCTTTGTGTCCCCTACACGTCCCTGTGTAACCTATGGAACAGGTCCATTTTCTGCTGATTTACTCCCTTTGGACCTCTGGCCAACATGTTTCTCTACTGAAATTTCATTTGAAAAGGGCGACTTTTGTGTTTTAGTAAAATTCATGAGTGGATTTGAAACACCAGGGATTAATTCAGCTGTTGGTCTGGTTTTAGTACCAGGGGAGAAAAGCTCTTTTTCTATTGTTTATTCTTCATTCTTGTACATGAATAAGTTCCAAATTGGGTAAAGTGACGTAAATCTTTTTCTCAGTAGTAAAGGGCTATCACATTATAACTAAACACATCAGAAAAGGATTTGGTTAGAGATTGCCTGCCTGTAATCCCTGCACTTGTATTCAGTGGCAAAAACAGCAGAACGGACAGGCTGGCTTCTTAATGCCACAGGTTTCAATACCAAAAGGTATTTCCATGCAGTATTTATCCTGGGCATGGAAAGTCAATTTGCATGGTTTGAAGTTATCAGAAGTTGGATTTTATTCTGTGTAACCTCTGTGTCCTTTTTGTGAAATCCAAATCAGAAGCACCTTGCTGAAGAAGGGCTTGATAGTGCAGCCAAGAATAAAATTGGGAGCAAAACCTCCTGAGACCCTCTTGGATAACGTCAGCACAGGCTGTATTGGTGGGCAAATTATATAAAGGTCTTATTGGCAGTTTTTGAATATAAAACATTTTCCTGAACTCAGGAAAGGGCTTGAGCTGACTTGTCAATTTATTGGACATATCTCCTTCTGAAACTGGATGGCAGTGTCGTCTCCTCTCCAGCCCAGCCCACTGTCCTGTGCCAACAGACCTATCCCAGTGCCCAAGAAGCTGCCCCACAACTCCTCTTACCAATCGCGGTGCTGACATTTTTAATCCTTAAAGGATTTAACTTGTCTAAATCAGATTAACAAGGTGAAGTTTCTATAAACTGGGGCTGCTGAGAGCTGTTAGGCTCTTGGTGGGCTGCCAGGGCTGTGTTGCTGGCGGGGAGCCTTCCGGCAGCGACTGTGCTGGAGGAGCCGCTTGTCACACCAACACACACACAGGCATGGGTGCCAGCACACCCACATCCAAAAAGGTGCATGAAGGTTCCCTGCATGTGCACTAGCACTTGGACCCAAAAGCAGTGCATGCACAAAATATGGCTGTATATGCTTTGTACTGCAGCTCAGCTTTTCTTTCCTTTGCTCCAGAGCTCTGGGAAGGGCTATTATGCAAAGGGACGTGGAGCAGGCACAAGCAAGAAGTGCCATGGCCCCTTTCCTCTATTCAGTCTCCTCTCACTAACATCCCCTGACATCCACACTTGAGTGTGTGTGTATAACCCAGGCTGTGTTTGTGTGCACGAAGGCTCTTGTCAGACATCAAGTGTTCCAGATCAATGCCAGGGATCAGAGTTTCAAAGCTGCAAAGCTTGCCCTGCACAATCTGGATCTCACACGTGATGAAGAGATGTGTCTTCACTCAAAGACCCCCTGTGCGTACCTTCCCACAGCCAGATTCTGGCTAGTGCTGTGCATTCCTTGAGTTTTCCTGCCGTACCGAAAACCAGCAGTGTCTACTGAAACCACTCTGCTAAACTGGGGAGCTGCCAAACTGGAACCACTTGCGTCCGCCTGCATGGTTGGATCTCCACAAGTTGCAGCGGCAGCGGGGTTTTACAAACGCGTCTTAAACTGGTTTTGCCTTCTGCCGCCTAGTGCATTAAGCAGAGCATTAATAGATGTCAAAGTACTTAACTAAAGCAGATGAGTATCACTGCTATGCTTGACGAACGGGGAAAAAGAGGTATTGCATCCTACGCTAGACCTGGGAACTGAATTTGTGGCTCCCGTGTCTGTGTCCTCTGCCAAGAACCATCGCTGCCGTCGTAAGGAAACGCCACCCCCTGCAGCACCGTGCCCCTCCGGAGGAGCCCGCACTCGCAGTGCCTGCCGCTGCCAGGGAGACACTCCCACCCGCCTGCCCGTGCCCACGGCAGTGCCCACCCCACGCCACACGGAGAGGAACACTTACGTCTCCAGCGGGATCTTCGTCTGGGCACTGGCAGGGGGCAGGAGGCAGAAGAGGCAGAGCATCATGCACGGGACGGCCCAGGGCCCCATTCTCCGCGCCCCCACCCTCAGCAAGGGGTCCTGCCGGCGGGGTGCGGGGGCTCCCCGCCCTTCCTGCAGCCCCGGGGGCGCTCCGGGGCGGCCCCCGCCATCCTGCCGGGCCGGGGGTGCTGGCGCTGTGAGGCTGAGCCCCGGGGTCAGCCCGGCCGCCGCCGCCCCGGGAGCGGCTCTGCCGCTGCCCGGCGCCGTCGGGGGTCCCCAGCGCAGGGCAGGCAGCCCCGAACCCGCGGCACCTCTCGGGGTGGGCACCCCAGGTGCGAAGCCTCTCCGTGCCCCCGGAGCGGCCGCGCCGGGAGGGAGCTCCGCGCCCGGAGCCGCAGTGGCTGCGTAATCCCCTGCCAGCCCCTTAATCCCCTCGCCAAGCAGCAGCAGCCACAGATTTAGGGAAGTGGAGTGGGATAAAATCACCCGGGATTACTCTGATTCCTGAAGACGGGTCTTGGCTTCTCCAGCCGGAGGTCAGGCCATGCCTGCTTTAAAGGGGTCTCATCCACATCCTGAACGCCTCTGCCTGAGCTTTGATCTCTGTCTGACACTGTGGGATGCCGGCAGGTCCCTTCGGCAGGTTGCCCCAGCACTGCATCCTGCCCAGTGGGTAGCTGGGATTGGCACTGGGAGTGTGGGGGCAATGGTGGGGTGTTGCAGGTACCAGCAGGTTCGTGCCAGCCACTGCTTGGTGCTGAGGTTTGCACAGGACAGACGAGGCCAGGCCAAGCTGGTGCCTTGGCAGCATCCACTGCAGGTCCAAGGCAATTGCCAAGGCAACTGCCCTCCAAACCGGGAGTGGGAATCTCACACTGGCGAGGGGAGAGGAGGGAAAATGAGCAGTGGGAAACAAAAGCAGTGTGAAAGAAAGGACTCTGCCAGTTTTAACTGATCACCTCCTAATGTGAATGATTATTTATTAATAGTCAGACCTTTCCGTTTGGGCAACATTCAATTGAGATTGCCATCCCCTCATCTGTGTCTGGAGACCAATGAATCAAAGGAGCCCAATGGCTGAACTTGATGAATAGCAGGAAGTAGCAAACTGTATGCTCGGATGAGGGACACACTATTGAAACTCATTATCATCATGAGAAGTATGAATTATAAATAACCACAGATATGGCAGCAGAAAGGTTATAAATTACTACAACAACCTGTTGAACAGCTTGACTCTATTGGTATGAATGAAGCCATTCCTTAGAGTATCTTCCAATCATCTTTTGCACCTTTAAAAATTACTTATTTAATATAAAATGCAAAGCCATACTATGTCGTTAGGTTTCTCATGAGGATGTGGAGGGGGAAGCTGACTGACAAAACACTGAAGTAAAATTAAGGCACTACTATAGATGTGCTATTGAGTGCAGCACTGGTGTCTGTTCTGGTTTAACCCCAGCTAGCAACTGAGCCTCACACAGCTCCTTACTCGCTCCACCCTGGTGGGATGGGGGAGAGAATCAGAAGAGCAAAAGGGGAAACTCGTGGGCTGAGATAAAGACAGTTTAATAAGTAAAGAAAAAGCTGCATACACAAGCAAAGCAGAAAAAGTGGGAAGTCATTCACCACTTCCCATTGGGCAGGCAGGTGTTCAGCCATTTCTAGGACAGCAGGGCTCCATCGTGTGTGACACTGGTTTGCGAAGACAAACACCATCAGGAGGAGGAATGTCTTCCCCTTCCTCCTTCTTCCCCCAGCTCTATATGCTCAGCAAGGTGCCATACACTGTGGGATATCCCTGTGGTCAGCTGGGGTCTGTGATCCCAGCTGTGTCCCACCCCCACCAGCATCTTGTGTGTCTCCAGCCCACTCACTGGTGGGGTGTGTGAGAGGCAGAAAAGCCTGACTCTGTGCCTCCAATGATCAGCAGTAATCAAAACATGCCTGTGTTATCAACACTGTTTCCAGCTCAAATCCAAAACTCAGCCCCATAACAGCTACTATAAAGAAAATTATCCTAGCCAAAACCAGCACAGATGCACTTTAAGTGGGATAACAGAAGTAACATACAGAGAAGGGAATAAAGCCATGAAACATCAAACAGAGGTTAAATTGTATGATAAAGAGGCTGAAAGCCTGTGGTGAGCAGTTAAGTAATTACAGGAATAACTCACCTAAGGATAGGACGATTTAATCATTTATTACAATCCTTACTCCAGACTGAGTGAGTGTCTTTGGAAAGTTACAACCTTCTTCAGGCAGAAGCTGTGGGCCTGAAGGGCAGAAATTTCCAAATGATGTTCTTAAGACTGTGCAACGGGTTATATGGGAAGGTGGAAATGGTTGTTTCTGTCCTTAAAATATAGAAAAAGTCCATTTTTACACACACAGAGATGGTGCCTGTAGCATACCACATGCATGGCAATTGCCATAGTCAGCTCAGGAAGGCAACAGGCAGAGCAAATCTTAGTAATGCATTTCTCAAACTGCCAAAGTGTTCTATGGGGGCTCTTGCCCCGCAAAGGACTATATACATTCCCACATGGTCCTGAGGGAATCTGGAGGTGAAAGCGGGACAGAGAAATGTATTTCCTCCCAGAAATGCTCATTGTGTCCCCCGTGGGAACAGAAGGAGCTGATTACCCTTCCCTTGAGTCCAGCCTCACTCTGCTGGGACTGGGGACCACAGGGCTGGGCTTCTGCTGCTGGCTTCTTCCTCTGCTGCCTGAAAAGAGGAAAGATTGCTCTCAGAGGAGCTAGGAAGACTGACAATCAAGGTTCCATTTTTCTGTGTTTGCCAGGATTAAAAATGAGGGGTAACATCCTGGCTGGCAGGCTTCCCTGTCTGGATACTTCAGGGAAGAGATGATAAAAATTCACATTCTGAAAAAAAATCTAAAATGAGATCTGAAAGCTGGAGCATCAACATTTTAGATAGCATTTTCTTTCCACTTTGCAAAGAGCCATATAAATAGCTATTGTGAGTGATTTTTACAGATTTTTTCACTAACCCTTCCAGCCACTGTGTGCTATTTGCAGCTGGGACCCAGTTTAATCCAGATGGGTTCTGGCAAGAGCCCTTGTCTGTGTATGTTTGGAAACCCCTGAAACACTGATAGAAAAGGCAATGAGACACAGGAACACACTGAACTGGGAGATCTAAATCCCTTTATTTGGATTTATCTCATTTACTGGATATATCTCACTTAACCCCTTAATGATCTAAAATTGCAAGGAAGTAAGATTTGAAGATTAAATGAAAATAGCACTGAAAACTGAAAACCCCAGGTGCCTGGAGGGCCCTTAATGGGATTAGTGTGCATCCAGTTACTTCTGCAGAGCTCAGCCACCACAGTGTGTAAGCACAGTTGGAACACGGGAAGGAGATAAACAACAGCAGGGTCTGACTGGGGAAAAAAGAAAATTAATCCTGTGAAAAAGAATGAAAGCAAATACATAACAAGGAATGGGAGTTTAAGGCTGCAAGAGATACGAGGTGAACAAGTACAGCAATTTAGAGCTACATTTGCAAAACCGTGAGGCAATTATAAAAAAAATGCCAGTGTGATTCTGTGCTGTATTCACAGGCACAAGGAAAATTTACGAGCTGTATTTATTTCTGGTTTGACTAGAACCCGAGTTCGGTTTGGATGATCATATTATGAGAAGATACTGGGAAATGCTAAGACTAGCAAAAGAACAAACATCACCAAAACACTGGTTAAGAGGTGTAGTCTTACAGAGGGATAAACATGAGGAGAATGGGGCAAAATGAAGAGTGTCATGGAATCATAGATTAGAATCATAGAATAATTCAGGTTGGAAAAGACTGTCAAGATCATACAGTCCAACCATTAACCTACACTGCCAGGTCAACCACTAAACCATGGCCCTAAGCACCACATCGACATGTCTTTTAAATAGCTCCGCCAAAGCTGATTAGAAAGATGCCGGGTGGGCACAACCTCTTGAGGCAACCTCTCTCCATGCACTACTTGTCAATAAGGCACATTTTGTAGCAGCCAAGTGTCCCTTTGTTGAAAAGACAGCTGGAACAGGGGATATGGCAACAACCTTGAACACAGCAAAGAGAAGATCATGAAGCTCCATGGAGATGAAGAGCAGATGGGACAGTGTCTCAGCCTCCTCAGGCACCAAGATCATTGTGATACTGCTTTTGTAGTCAGGAGGTTTACTGGGCTGAAGCTGGTCACCAGAGACACTTCTTCCCCCATGGCATCCCTCGTACTGCTCTCCCAGATGGCCCATGCAGTGAGGCAGGGCTGCTCCCTCCTATTTTCTGGGTGCTCTGGAGCAGTGTCTCAGGGCTCACACGGAGCGAACATCAGGGGCCTTTTTGCACCACAGATACCAGGACTGGGGAAGAGGTTGCAGAAGACCAGCACTGATTTATGTTTCATTCTGGAGACCCTGAGATCTTGCTATGTGCCTGCCACCACTGCATACCTCAAAGTCTTTGCTCCATCATGATCCTGAACTTAAAACATCTGGGAAGTAATCACTTAGTAAGAATAATTTGCTTTGATTTTGAATGACTTAAAACAAGGCATGATGGGAATAAACTATGCGGCCTTGTTCACAGCAGATGCGTTTTTCTGAGATTCATAATCTTGTGCCTCTCATTATCTCTTGACAGGACTCCTTAGATGAGTATCTGGATACAAAAGCTCCTTTCTATCCTGGTCAAACATTCTGCTTATAAAACTGCTCTCTCACCAGTATTTGAGCTTGTGTCCTGTTGAGGAGATATGAGGACAATGTTTCTGGCTTGTCTGAGTAGGTTTAACCATTCCTCTGTGTGGTTTAGAAAGCAGGTGTGTGGTGTTTTGCCAATACTAGAGAATCTGATCTCCCTGTCCCAGCAGCTGCCAGGAGGAGGGTGCCCTTCCCAGAACCACTGATGGAAAAGTACTTTCAGTCATGGTTTTACTGGCTGGTCATGAAACCCCCTTCTGATCAGGTTTCAGTGCTGTTGAGAGTTAGCACTCTCAAGCCGAGTTTGCAGAGTGTGGATCTGGTAACTGAGTGGGGATGGGGAAGAAGGTGCTTCTGCACCAGTGCTGGTGCTGCAGGCAGGACCCAGGCTGAGGTCTGGGGGCCTGAGGAGGTGTCCCTGCAACTGAGATCTGCCCTCCCACCCTGTTTGGTCACATCAGGACCTGTATAATCCCAGCTGCCCTCTGGGAAGCTGCAATGAAACAAGGAAATGCTGTCTGGTCTAGGATGCTGTTGTCACATGACTGGCAGCACCTGGGAGCTGGGCCGTTTGGGATGGTGACACCTGAAAGATCTTCATCAGGGGCTGGTACTGAGTGAGCACAGCCTCTTTGAGTGCCCCTTCCTCACTGCAGCCCTGCTGGGAAAATACCTCCCTCACTCCCAGCTGTGCTCTAGGTTAAATTAGCTGCTTTTAACACCTTCCAGGTGCAGACTTGATACAGTCTGCAGCTGAGCATGGAAAGGTTCTTCTGCCATTGGAGTGTGGGCTGATGGGTGCCACTGGTCACAAGGAGACCCTGATAGGACTCCACAGAGAAGGCACACAAAAGCCTGTTTACCATGGGAAGGCACCTAATACCTGCATACCTGATACCTCACTAGGAGCTCTGTAGAGCAGTACAGAGTCACCCCCAGTGTAACACAGAGGGGTCGTATAGGGGAATATACAGGTGCCTTGACTGGCATGTAGGCAGGTATTACACCACCGACTTCACTTCAGGTTGTCTCAGAGGCAGTGAATAATGGATGAATGTCTGGCCTGCAGAGCATCATGAGACATCAGCAGGATGACTTGGACCACACGTGTCCTTCTAGACCCCACATTCCATCTGTGTGCTCAGAAGATATCTGCCTGCAGACCCATTCATGTGCAAGCCACATGCTCTCCCTGTAGTTTATAGAAGCAGCCACATAGGTGTCATGTTAATTAATGCCTTCAGCTGGTTACTTTGCCTTTTTTCCTTTTTGTTTTTTTTTTTTTTTTTCCACAGCTTGGCTCTAAATTTAGACTTGTTTAAATACTCCAAGATGAAATGGGCTTTTTTTTTTTCTCAATTTGTTTTTGCTAGCAGCATTTTAAACCCTCATCAGACACAGTGTTCTGAGCAGCAGGAATTTCAGGGCACAGAGGGAGACACCAAGGAGAGCAGAATGCACAGGAAACAAAAAGCACTGAAGCACCTTTCCACCACTTCTGAAGCCATGGCAAGAATGAATTAAAAATAAAAAAAAGGAAAAGGAAAAGTAAGTGAAAGCAGATGCTCTGTTTGGGGAGAACTGTGAGCAGAATGCAGCTTTCCTGGGTGCTGCCATGAAAGCACCCAGAGTGAAACTCATCCTTATCTCTCCACTACCAAAGGGTTAAACGTATTTTTTTTCCATTTTAACTTCACCTGAAAGAACTTGATTAAGAGGAAGGGAAACCCCATTTTAAAGAGATTAAAGCATTTTGTGATAAACTGGCTGCGCTAAAACAGCTTTTTTTTTTTTTTTAGGGACGAGGCTTCGCTTTGTGGGGAGTCCCAGGAACTGTGGTGCATCAAGTGACTTATAAATTATACCACTGGTTTTGTTAATCTCTACACTGCAAAGACATTTGATTCAGTGCACTTCTAGCATCATCATCTATGTTGTCAATCCTTCATATTAAATGTGGGATGTGATGAACTTATTCAGGGAACAGGCTGCAGGTACCTCCTTCTCTCTTCTCAGTGTGTAAGGATTAGGATTTTGCAGGGTTCTCAGGACAGAGGTATTTGGGCCAAATTAGAGTTGCTCCAGCCTGGCTGGGCTAGAAAGAAGGGGGGTCCCTCCTCCCAGGTATTCCCTTGTCAGGATATGGGGGGGGTGGTGCAGAGATGAGTTACCTGCCTTTGTGGTCTGATGTTACTGCCTCACCTATTTGCTGAAATCCTGGTAAGGATTTTCTAGGTAATAGCTAATGGGAATTTTGGAAATACAGGGTGCTCTAATTCTCTGAGCTCCTGCAGAGGGAGACAGCAGAGCCTCCAGGGCCGAGGACTCTCTTCTCACTCAGCAAGTGATCTACAGGACAAAGCAACAAACCCGTCTGCCTCCCTCCCCTCATTTATTTGGATTACACTGTCAGTTTGCACGGGGTTGGACTGAGCCCACAGGGTGGTTTTATCTGTTCCCTGGCAATAGGGGTGGATCAGGGAGCCAGCAGAGCTGGGCTGCAGCATTCTGCAGACCTCTCTGTAGTGATCCAGGCGTTAAACATCTGCCTGTCAGGAGAAATGGCATCAATACAGATGAGCTGACTATCCCCAGTGTAGTGTCTGTGGGCCATGGGCTCTGTGTCTGTGGGTTTGCATGGCGTGTACAGCAGTCATGCCTGATCCCTGGGGAAGCTGCTGCATGCTACCAGAGCATAAATAAAGGGCAATGCCTAGGCAGAAAGACTATTTTCTAATTATTTTTTTTTTTAATTTTTCAAAGATGTCCTGTTAATTTTATTTGATTTGTTGCTGATACCTAGTGTTCAGGCAAGAGCTATTGTAGAAATGCATATTGGAATTTCTGGAATATTCAGAACTCAATTAAAAATCTTGAAAGTCTTTTTTTTTTCCTTCCTTTTAATTTCACAGAAGGGAGCAGCTTTGCCAAAATTCTAGGTCAGAAATTATAGCGTTTCATGCTTTTCTCCTTTGAAAACAGAACTACATTTTTTCCCACAAAAATCAGAGGCGATCATTTTCAGTGTGATAAAAGATAAGATCTGGGCTTTGGATACATTTAACCACACATTGATGTAGGTGCAGATAAAAACAGTCCATTTTTTCATGAATATTAATGAAAATATGTTTTGTGATTTTAGGCAACCATCAATTGTTATTAAAAATACCCTGACAGTTTTGAAGAAGAGGTGGGGGAAGGCTCCAAAAGCCTTTCCACATCCAATTAACACCATTTTGCATCAGCTTGTGTTTTGCTTTGGAATTACTCTGTACTGAGTGTGAAAGGTGCTTCCCTGACCTCCAGCTGCTTAACGGGCTGAGGGGAATGGTGTTGACCCATCCAAGCATGGCAGCGCTCACACTGTCTCCTTTTAAACTCTTTTAACCTCTGGTTACAATTCAAGTCACTTCCCGTCACCCTAAATTGCCTCCGAGTCCGTAATTAGCTCAGTCACCTGCCAACTTTCATAACACACACTCATTCTTCCTCCCTTCAACATCTGACAGCATCTCACTCGGCGAGCAGCTTTCAAACAGATTTCCCCTCCACCCCAGGGATTTTTGCGCTGTGAGCCTGCCCTGAAAGGATGAAGATACAAACCATGTTGTGCCCAGGAGGATCATTAAATGCCTTCTTTGATTTCCTTCAAGGAGCACAAATGAGCTGAGGAAGCAAACCTGAGCATTTCTTCCTGGCATTTTTTGTTGATGTTTTTTAACTCCAGTTGGCATGGGGTGGTAGAGCCAGTAGCTCCCTGCGGAGGGTGAGGTCTCTCCAGGTTACAGCCATCTCCTCCCAGCATGGGCGCTGGCTAAGGAGAACATCAATAACGCCCCCCAGCAAAGAGTGTCTCTCAAGGATTTAGCCTGGTCTGGGCACGTATGTTTTGAGAGCAAAGAATCTCTCTCTTGCTGCTGGAACGTGTGACATTGTGCAAAGTATATGTCTGAAAAAATCATTTTCTAGCAGCGTCACTTCTTCTGCTTCCTCCTGCTGTTGCCAGCATCTGGGCAGCACATGGGACAGGCAGCAGAGACACAGGCATAGCTCAGCAAACCATTTGCTTGCATTGGGGACAGAGCAGTCTGCAGCATGGTTGAGATAAAACTAAAAACTGCATTCCCTGTCCATGACAGAAAGTGAAATTCAGGATTACCAGAAGTACAGATAAATATACATTTAATAAATATAAAGCTTAAATATAACATTTTAATAACACAAATAAATATTTATAAATTTTATATTGTAAGGAAAAAAATTCAGTTCCAAGTTGTGATGTCTGCCTAAAATCATCTGCCATTTGCTAAAGCAGCACTCCAACTCCTGCCTCCTGGTTAGTGCAGCATTGAGGCTGAAGTTAATATCTTTCTGAGCCAGAGGCTCCTGAAGTTTCAGACAGAAGCCAAACAGTTGTGCCCTGAGGGATTCCTTCACAGGAAATCTGATGTGCATAAAGTAGGCAGAGTGGCGCTGAAATCTCATTAGTGATGGTTGCTTGCTGCAGCTCTGACCTTAGCTTAATTCGTTCAAGTGATGCTGGAGTTAATTGGCCTTCTCAGTTTGGAGTGATTCCCTTTTATAGCTGCAGTTTAAACCTAGATCTACTCTGCTCACCAGGCCTACGATCCCTGCAGAAAGGAAAAGCATTACCTGGCTCTTCTTGTGCTCTAACATACAGTGTCACACTTTGACAGCCACTGAGCTATTTCATGGCTGTGCACGGGCCGAAATGTCATAGCAGGCAGCAGTGAGACAGGTGTTGCAGCTTGCATGTTTGTGATCCAGGTGAGTACTTCTGAACACTTACTGCAGCCATTAAACCTTGATGTCTTTGTCCACTTTCAAAACACATTGCAAGAACTGAAGACCACATCTGAGACACCACGGCAGATGGAGTCAGCAAAGCTGCTCCAGCAATGCCAACCTTGGAGCAATGGCAAACGCTGGTTGGAAGCGGCAGGTGGCGCTCTCAGGGTATGTGAGAGCTGCACCCAGCTGGGAGAGAGAGGCATGGCAGCCTCTGCCAGTATGGACAATCCATGGTGCTGTTGGAGTTGTGTCTCAGGAGAGCCCTGGGCAGATGTAGGTGACATTTCTATCATAGGCCAGGTCAAGCATCTGGGACTCGGTGGCTGTGATTTGGTGGCTCTGTCACGGGACCTGCCTTTTAGTATTAGTGGTGTAATGCAGTCTAAATTATGTCAGACTGGTCACACTCAGGCTTTCCCCTGCACTTTCCAGCTGTGTAGGACTCTACCAGCCTCTGAGTGTCACCTACCCGTGTGGAGCCAGTGCTGGAAGGAAAACTTCCCCCAAGATAGCAGCTGGGTTTTACAGCATACGTTGTTATGCAGCCTTAAGGTTATGCATTCTCCGTCATTCAGGCACAGGGCCAGCCACCTCTACCATGACTCCCCACCCACTCTCTTGCTCCAGCAAAGCCCCCTTACTCAATGTGCACCTCCACCTTGCAAGCTCCAGCTCATTTCAAAGGTGAATTCCTGAGACTGGCTATTGTTCTCTGTGGTTGCTTGGGAAGTACACAAGGGAAGAGATACATCACTCCCCACCCCACCCAGATGTAAACTAACTGTGCCTCTGTGGGATTTCACAAGTCTTTTGCTGGAGCATCTCCACACTGTGCTGTGGCTATTGTTACAGTCCTCAGTTACCAGTCAGCCTTGTCCCATCTTTAAAGTGCTTTAAGCTTCAACTTTGTCTTCTAGAAATTTTCCAGAGCTCTGTTGATATTTTTGCTTAATACCTGTTTTCGCATCCACCAGCAGCTGTTTTTTCCTCATCTATCCCGGCAGAAACAGCAACTGGAGAGGTTATTCACTTCCAAAGGATGGTCGCTAGCAGCAAAGGGCAGGGTGATGTTCTTCCCCATCTCACTGACATGAACATCTGTTGAGGGTGATTAGGAGAGGAGCTCACTGCTTTCACAGTGCTCCAAAAAGGCTTTCAAATTCCACATGTTGCTGGTCATACTCAGGCTAAAAGATTNCCTCCAAAAAGGCTGGGGGGGAATCCAGCAGGCTTTCAAATTCCACATGTTGTTGGTCATACTCAGGCTAAAAGATTAAAGAGAAATAAGCTAACACATCTAGTAGGGAATAAGATGGAAACAGAGAAGATTGATGTAACTAGAACTCCTTAGAACTGATTGCTTAGAAGGGCTAGGAAATCTGACAGGCTAGAATAGCCATAGAGTACTTTTCCTACTTTTTGGCAGAGAGAAAACAGATTAGCCAGATTTAGTATGCTGCTGCACATGTTAACCAAGTAGAAAATTGTTATTAGCTCTAGAAAATTGCGAGCTGGGCATAAGGCAGTTCAGGGCCAAGAAGTTGTAGAAACAAATGCAAATAATATACTTGAGAGCAAACAGCGAGCTCAACCTCTGAAGGTGAGAAGATGCTGTGTTCAGGAGTCAGGAAGATGTTTTACCACTCATGGTGGTTTTAGGCATTGCTGAGCAGAGCTGTACTGGGCTCTGAGCTTTCTCTGGCGCATGAAGATTGGGGTGGCAAAGGACAAGGACAGAAATAGATCTCAACAGCTCAATAGTCCACCCTATTCTGGCAAACCCATGTTTGTGTGGAAGTAGCTAACACACAGGAGGTTTTTCCTTTTCCTCTCCCACTGAAAATGGACTTTTTGTTAATTCTGGTCTTTTCTGAAATGCCGGTAGTAATTGCTCACCTCTGGCCAGACCATCAATAAACCTTTAAGGCTGCCATTAGGCCACTGCAGTCATCCAGCAAGAGAGAAACATTTCTAAGGAGGAAACGCAACAGCAGCTTTGTCAGCAGCGCATCACAAATTACATCAGAGACGCCGAGCAAAGAGCCAAGGGAAGAGCAGACATTAATGGGACAGGAAGGATAATGGGAAACTTGCACCAACTGGCCTCTTTAGTGTAATCTTTATTACACAGCTGGAGAGAGTACATTGTGGAGCAACAGTAATTTATTTTTTGATCAATACAGGAATTGCATGTGAAAGTACTCCCTCTCTTCTGATAGTTCCCGCTGGCTTTGTTCATTTGCCTGGCCTACAACAGGCACAGGGCACACCAGGCTGCCACGTGCCAGCCGTCGGGATGCTGCACAGCAAGGGGGAGGGGAAGGGATTCCTGCTGGGGGATATAGCACCTGCAAGGGGAAAAAAGATAAGATCAGAAATCCCACATTTGTCAGGTCTAATTTCTGGTTGCTAGGCTGCTGCTGGTGCCTCTATCTGTTCCTTGCTTTTTCCAGTTTTCGCTGCCTACACAACACACTGATCTCTGATGAGGTGCTGCACCTGGGAAACAGAGCGGTTTGGGCTGGACTGAGGGATTTCTCAGTTGGCTGCAAACAAAAACGAAGTGATGGGGAAAGGAGTGAAGCCCCAGTGAGGCGTTACTGAGCATCAGTCTCTGCCTTTGCCTCTTAAGTTCTGTGACCTCTATAAATCCATTATTAAACCACTCTTTGTGTCCATTTTAAATGGAGATAGTATTTCCTTCTCTTTGCTTTGCATGGGTAGTGTGTATAAAAAAGCACTTCTAGATACTTTTTATCTATCTAGCTATTTGTGTAAATGCACTTTTAAAGTAATGTTGAAGATATAGAAAATATGTATAAGAAACAGAAACCCTTTAAAATTATGTAAGAGTTCCCATTCAAGAATGTTTAGTGGATTATTGTTATGTTTTAGTGGACTTCTTTGGAAAAAAGAGCAGATCACTTTGGGTTAAATACCAACCAGAGTTCATATCCTTCTCTTCTGTACCTGAATCTACCCATGTTCCCACCCCACCATCTGTCTGCTCAGACCTGCCCCCACAGCATTGGTGTCATTAAGCAGATTGTTATGGTGTGACAAGAAGAGTCCCTGACTTTTCTCTTTCTATCACTTCCTAAACAGGTATTTTATTTCCAAGATCTTCCCATTTCATAAGCTGATTTCTTCAAGGTATGCACAACAGCACTTGCAGAGTCCTGTGCTTTGCAAAGCCAGGGCTGTTTCACAGCCTGCCCATGTCTCAGATATAAGTGCTTCTTGTCTTCATCTTTGGGCATCTGACTGTTCGGTGCACTAGACACTGAATGGCATTTGTCTGCTGGATTTAGCAGACCCCTGCAGTGAGGGATTAGCTTAGTGTTCTGAACTTTAATGCTCTCTAAATTTCTGCTTTTATACAAGGAAGTGAAAGTTTCCTGAACAATGTTTTATTTGTGCTTTTCAATATTCCCTGCTTCCTCTCCCAATTTTCATACCTTCACTTCTTTCCCATAAAATGAAAATTCCCAGCTTCTGCTTCTCTTTAGAATTTCAAAGACCTTAGTGGATTTTCTTGAGTACACAGCCCTGGTTTCCTCATACCTCTCAGTCAATGGAGTTAACTGGAGACTCTTCAACTTCTTTATGTTTCTACTCATTCCTTCTATCCTTCCCTTAAAGAAGCTCATGTGGTCGTGCTGACACTGTGTGATGGGTTGTTTTTTTGTAGGCCTTCCTTGGTAACCAGGATCAAGATCTAGGAAGTATTCCATCCCATCTCTTTACGTAATCAGGTGTATATAAACCGAAGGAGGAGGTGTTCTCTCTCCTTTTTTGCTTCTTATCCTTCTCGGGCTCGCACGCTGACGAGCTCTCGGTGTTTGGGCCTGGCTTATCTGTGTTCAGCAAGGCCTGCTCTGGGGGTTGTTTTGCCTGGGCCGGCGGCAAAGGTTAAGAATCTGCCTTTCTAAGGAAAGTATTGAATTTACTATTGTATTTGTTATTTACTGAGTTAATTTCTGAATTTAGATTGTATATATATATTTGTTTTGTCTTATTTTTTTTCTTTTCCCCTATTTTGTCTCCCTCTCCCCTTTCCCTTCCCTTGTCCCTTACTGGGGTGGTTTGGGGGTCCCTGTCTTGTTATGCCTAGTATATAAATTTAATATATGTAAAATTTTCTCTTGCTGCTTTTTTTGCCGTTTCGGGAGAGGGAGGGGGGAATCTTTCTTGTGAGGTTTGGCTGTTGGCAGAGAGCCAACCCGAACTTTCACACACTGTTAAGCCCTTCCTAAGTTGTGGCACACTTTTCATGGGATGTGATCCACTTGGAAGTAGCCTGTGGTGATGGCTTGTGTTTGCTCATGGGGAAGACAAAGGTTACAATATTTCCCTGCAGCTGCTTTGGAGAGACTGGAGGTGGTGATTATGGGACTTGGGGCAGGGGTAAGAAGGACTAAGCACGAGGTTTTGGCCTAGGGATAAAAACAGGCCGAGGGAAAGGCACATCACAAGAGAGTGAGAAGGCAGAGACAAGCAGCTGATCCTACTTGCAAACATGCCTCTAAAAGAAACGGGAATTACATCTCTGTTGCCAAACTTCAAGCACTAAGCATGCAATTCCTCAACAGTGTTATGATACTACAGCTTGACAGCTCCTGTAATTCAAACTCTTGGCCATACCTCAATGCATCCATGGGAGAAGGGAGAGGAAAGGCAGGACTTCCCTGATAAGAATCCAAGAGGGGAGCTTCAGGCATAAAAAGCCCCTCCTTAGATGAATGTGGAAGGCAGGCACTTTTACTAAGTGGTAGGTCTGGGGCTACTGCTCTAAGCAGAAAGAAGGCGGCTGTTAGTGAGCCAGCCTGCTAAGCAGCAGTAAAAATGAAGGAAAACAGAGCTTTTGTTCCCAGCCTGAGCAGCCCTGCTCTGGGAGGGCTGCCAAGAGCCTGCACGCTCCTTTCCTCTCTCCCTCTCAACGCTGTGTTTACAGGCAAGTGCTGAAGCCAAACCCACAGGTGGGTAGGTTTCTGAAGTGACATATTAATAATATCTCTCTCCATTTCAATGTGTTTCAGAAGCAGATTTCAAGTATTGGTGAAGAAATGCAGCAAGAGTGGCTGTACCTGCAGACACGGGGTGGAACAGAGAGCATGGCTCAAGGCAGTACAGCAGCTCTGCATCCAGCCCAGTGAGCAAGGTGGCAGCACTTGGGCAAGAAATGCTCTAATATTTATGTAGGATCTAAGGACGGGATTAGCATCCCTCTGCACACACAGCTGTGGGACTGCCATCATCTCCCAGAGTTCCCTCATGGCGTGAAAGCAGGATATTCCCTTGCTGATAGTACGATGTCATCCTTTCTATTTCTTGATTTCTGTTTAGTCACCACACACCAGAGGGTTTTTCCTTCTGCCTTTAGTGACTGGTAGTGTTTGTGCAGACACATTGTTATGAACTCAGAGCTTACTTTGCTTTTTGTGGAATTTGGATACAAATGTAGTAAAGAGGGCTTTTAATTAATATATGCTCCAAATGGTTTAAATTTTTTTTTGTTGTTGTTGTTAACGGCTGAAGCTGCTGCTCTCAAAAAACGTGTAATGGGTTCCTGTTGTGTACACCAGATGTTTATTCTAAATTCATTCTTTGCAAGTTTTTATGTTTTTGCTCACCTCTTAAAAGGAAGAATGATGGAGATTACTTGCAACTTAAATTATTTTCACAACAGCTATAATGTAAAGGCATTCCTTTACATTCCTTTTCCAAAAGCTGTGCTTTAAAATTATCCAAAAAATCTCTCCTTTTGCTCTCCCCTTTATTTTCCCAGTGCTTATTTCTTGCTTGTTTCAATAGTTTTTTCAACTACCCATACAAGAGAAATCTGGTTCCTGCATTTCACATTCACTTCTATGCTGGGCAGATTTCTAGCCGAATCTGTTCTGGTTTGATGGTACAATCTTCATTAAATAAAAAAAAAACAAAACAAAACAAACGAAGGGAATATTCACCCCAACATTTGCTGTATTCCCAGGAAAGGTAGGGTCTGACTGTCATGCCAGCACTGGTCAGTACAAGATGGTGGTGGTGGGGAAGGCTAACTTTAGCCCAGACACTCTAATCTCCCAGGCTAAATTAGGTTTGTACTGGGACTTGCCCTCAAAAGGATCCCGTATTTCCGCTGGGTCTGCGATGAGATCAGGCTCATGATCAGTAATTACCCTTTGTGAGGGTATCTGCAAACGCTCACAAGGATTTCCACTGCCAGTCAAGGCAGGGGTTACAATATTGGTCTTTGTGCCACCTTCCAAGTCTTAATGTCAACAAAGAGGCAAAGGCCTTCACATCCAAGTCAGTTTGATGCAGTAGCACAGCTCCCATCTCTTGCCTCACTGTCCTCTCCCCACATCCCACCCATTCATGGCTGCACATCCCATCCATACACTGATACAGGTGCCTGGGCTGCTGCCCACTGAGCTACATGAAAGCCAGCCTTGGCATGGAAGGAGTCTTAACCTGGACTAGTTCTGCCCCAACACATTTTGCCATGTAGCCATCTTAAAATAAAAAAGGAGAAAAATGAAGGAAAAAGGCAGGAGAGACTGGTGTGGGAGCAGCTCGGAGTGGGTGGCTGGGATGGGCTGCAACCTTTGCTTCTTCGGTGTCTTGCGGAACCCCATTTTCCACTTGCTGCTTGTACGTGCCAAGCTCCCTCCTCCTATATTCCCAACTCAGCTGCACACAGATTTATATCTAAAGGTCAGAACAAGCTTGTTAGAGATATTTGCAGCAGTTTGGAAAAGGCAAAGACTTGGAAGAATCTCTTAAAAGTCCTTATAATTAGCAGTAAAGTTTACTATAGGTTGAGTGAGGATTAATTTTTTAGTGCGCTATTCATCTCCAGGACTAGAATTTTGCCTTTTTCTAGGTGTCAGGCATCCCTCTGGGTAAAGCTACCTTCTCATAACATTTTTGTACATTAGAGCCTCAAATGCTTACTGAAAAATGTCTTTTAATTTTGCCTTTTCCTCAGCAAAGATCTCCAAGTTTGCTAAAATATTGAACTACCATTTTAATGTCCTAAGGGGACTAAGATATCTCCAATACTCACCACTTTTATGACTGAAATTCAAAGCTCAACACATTCTAAATAGGCTGTCAGAGGAGATGAAGCATCCTGCCTGTTCAGCTGCATCCTGCTCCTGGAAAATTTTATTTTGCTGTACCATTTTAATTATCCCCATTGCAGCTACAACAAGGAATAAAAAGAGGAGCAACAGAGAGCTAATGAATAAAAATCAAATTAAGGATTTGAATTTTCTGTGAGAAAATATTTGGATTCCTGCACTGAGTATTACAGATTTCCATGATAAACACTGACAGAAATTATGCTTCAGTATTTTCACTGGCTTTCCACTCTTGATTTCTCATTCTAGTTTAATAGGGTTGAATTTTCTAAGGAAGTGGACAGTGGTTAAGTGGAACTACACTAATATCAGTTCAAGGCTGAGACTGGGATTAATGCATAAAGCACTGCTGCAGCTTCTGGAATTCCTGCTAAGCCACAATTTACAAGTGACTTAATTTTACTGGAAATAAATAAATAAATAACCAANTGAGTGTTCACAACCACTGTATTCAGAAGTGATCTATCAAACTCAAAATAACCTCTTTGGTGTTGTGTACCAATCTGGCTACATACAGTCCCAGCTGATACAAAGCTGCTAAAACCCCACAGTACAGTACCACAAATCCACAAAGGCAGAGATAAGTTTTCAGTATTAAGAGAGAATCTNATTTTAATTATCCCCATTGCAGCTACAACAAGGAATAAAAAGAGGAGCAACAGAGAGCTAATGAATAAAAATCAAATTAAGGATTTGAATTTTCTGTGAGAAAATATTTGGATTCCTGCACTGAGTATTACAGATTTCCATGATAAACACTGACAGAAATTATGCTTCAGTATTTTCACTGGCTTTCCACTCTTGATTTCTCATTCTAGTTTAATAGGGTTGAATTTTCTAAGGAAGTGGACAGTGGTTAAGTGGAACTACACTAATATCAGTTCAAGGCTGAGACTGGGATTAATGCATAAAGCACTGCTGCAGCTTCTGGAATTCCTGCTAAGCCACAATTTACAAGTGACTTAATTTTACTGGAAATAAATAAATAAATAACCAAGCAAAACCCCCGAACAAACAAGACAACCCACCTGAAGCAAGCAGTGTATTAAGAAACACACAGACCATAAAAATATTGCCTATGCATACCGTGGAATCATTTAAAGCAGTTAATGTGATTCTTACATACTTTCTGATTTTCTGCTTTTTTCCTTATTCAGGTTAAAAAACAGGCCCAAAGTAAGGCAAATCCTAACTGCTGCAGCCTTTTCTTCTCAAAAGGCCTTGTTATCTTGAGAGCTCCAACAGTGTCTAAAATAAAATAAAATAAAATAAAAAAATAAAAAAAAAAATAATAAAAAAAAATAAAATAAAATAAAGGAACCTGAGTGTTCACAACCACTGTATTCAGAAGTGATCTATCAAACTCAAAATAACCTCTTTGGTGTTGTGTACCAATCTGGCTACATACAGTCCCAGCTGATACAAAGCTGCTAAAACCCCACAGTACAGTACCACAAATCCACAAAGGCAGAGATAAGTTTTCAGTATTAAGAGAGAATCTCCCAGGTCTCCACAGTAGTAGAAGGCTCTAACTATATTTCTAGAAAAAGCCTTTTTCTGAGACAGATGCTTCAGATTGTAGTAGAAAGAAGAGAGAAAGGGGCACGGCTCAGTTCTACTCTCCGGTATGCCTCCAATCTAGGTCTCCAATTCCCAAATGCATCTGAAGAAGCAGATCCTGCCCTCTGAGATGGAAACCTAGACATGAAGTTTGGCTTTATTTCTCAACAGAATTCTCTCACTACTTTTCCTCTTCTGTTCCTTCTCATAAAATTCAAAGTTTCTTTCTGTGACTGTTCTATTTTCTTGCCACTGTTGTTCTTGGTGAGCGTGATAGTGGGCTAGAACAGCACCTCCCTTCTTTAGCAACTACCTTCTTTTCTTCCACAAAAGGCAAATTTATTCCTCCTGAACAATCCTAGTAATCCCTTATAACATAATACAGTGAGAGAAATCCAAATCTGTCAGTTATTTGGTAGAGATGTAACCAGAAGAGAGGGCAGTGAAAAGAAATCCTGAATTAGCTCAATCCTTGTCTGCTTTAAGATAAGCCTCAGTTTGTCAAGCATAATGCCAATACTACAGCTGCCATAAGCATCAAGGTTAACAGATGTTTTAAAAAATGTGCTTTTGATTTCTGTAAATTGCTCTGGAAAGCAATAAATAAAGAGGGGTTTTTAATTTCTACTCGTCTTTTTGTAAATAAAAATTTTCCCCCCTGACTAGAAAACCTATCACAAACACAGCTTGAGATGCTTAAGGATTATTTTTACCCACCAATTACAGAAGTTCTCTATGTCAAATGAGGTATTAACTATGTGTCCCCATCATCTTTAAATTGCAGTCTCAGATAATCCAACATCACAGACACCAATTATACATGTATTTAGTTTCAAACTCTTTTGTATAAATTGGCATTTCTTTCACACCAGTTCATTAAGAAATAATACCAATTAAGTCAGTAGAATCCCATAAATTAGAATGGCCACACAGATTACAACTAGGACTTGCTATCTCTTTAAAGTCTGCTTTTCCTGGTATCTGCTCAACATGTCCATTTCACTGAATCTGCAAGAATTGTAAGCAGTTTGGTAACAAAACGGAACTAGAGTAGGACCTGCTGTCTACCAGTTACTTAGTGAAGGGAAAGCCTAGCAGCTTTGTAGGCATGAGTCTCTTGGGGTTATTTGCTTGTGTGAATAAAGAAAACAGCTCTCGACTCTTTTTCATTATTGATTTAGAGCCTTTCCCAAGGCAAGTGAGTGAATTCCCCCCACTCCTGCATGGGTATGGGGGCAGGAGCAACTGTTTGAATCATTACGACTACACTAATTGAAACCTGCAGCCAAATTTACAGTGAAGAATTTCCACAGATGAGGGTACTGGGTTGTGCCTACACCAATGCCCATAGTAAAGAAGACTGTAGAATCATTTATGGATTACAGTTTGGGTTCTCTGCGCCCACAAAAGAAATGCCTCCTCAGCAACAACTGTGTGTTCCTAAACTGTAGTAAACTGGTGCTTCAGCAGCAGATGCTAGTGAAAAAATACATAAAAATTCTTTCAGTCATTTATTGTAATGGATTTAAGACCTCATGTGTCTTCTGAGGAATGTAAAAACCTTTTAAAATCATGCAAACAAGTGACCTAACAATCCTAAATACATGGTCCACGGTACAATAAAATGCAATCAGCACACAGTAGAGATTATCCATTTTATTTTCTTAAGAAATGAATCACTGAAATCACTGTGCTCCAGGAACACGCTAAAAAAATTTAATAGGACTTTTACATCAGGTAGCCTTCTCCTTAACAAATTTTCACATTGCTTATAATAATGCAGATTGGACCTGGAATGATAAGAAACAAGAATCCAGTGCCACCCCAGAGCTATGTGATAGCAAGTACATTCACAAACCCACCCCCCTGCAATTCTTCAAAACACCTGCAGAATCCCAATTCTACATCTAGCTAAAAATATTCTTGTCAAAATAGAAAAAGATTTTTCTACAAAATTTTTTGGGGAAGTCATGACACTTCATCTAAATTGCTTTGCAGACAACTAAGTACGATGATCAATCTTCCCCGAGACTTTCCGCTCCAAGATTTCACCCGGATTTTCACGTTCCTAAAAATAGTCCAACATTGCCACCATGTGGTCAGGAACGGGCACATTCACCGGGACAGCTGCACAGGACGGCTCAGGGAAAATCCAGGACAAATACCCAGTCAATGAGTAAGCACACTGCAAGTTAAAAAAAAAGGAAACTGGATCCCGAGAACTGAGTCCTTATGCAGGGAAACAAATTCTAAGTGTGAACCAAGATAAGAAAAATAATTTTAGATATTTTGTGATTTAAGTCTTCAGTATCGTGACACTCCCCTCGCTAAAGGCACAATCCAGTTCCATTCACTTTTTTTTCTCAGTATAGCATTTCTTTGCCAACAAGCCAAACCCACATGTATGCAACATGCCTAAGACAATTAATTTCTTCAAACATAAACATACTTGAAAATTTCGAAATCTTTTTCCTGGAGTGCAGGAAGTAATGGAAATTGAGTTAAAAAAATCATCTTTCACATGGACTTTTTCATTGCCGCCTTTCTCACACTGAAGAGATATGCTTCATAAATAATATTTAAGAAGTTGTCATCATTCTGAAAAACAAAACGGGGAATTGTTAGCATAGGATAGGCACTTGAAGTAAAAAGATTAGAAGGTTATTCCATTTTATGGACCAGATGCTTTTCAGCCTTACTCTATTTTAAAAAGTGAGCAATTTTCTTTACCAAAGATATTATTTCCAAGCCTTGCCAGCAGCCTTAGAAGAACTAGACATGACTGCATCTCAGTAAGCAGTAATGAATACACAGAAAGCGGATTTTCCAGACTCATTGTGGATTTACTCTTGCATGATAACCCAGTGACAATACAACCCTGTAATTTCTTGTCTTTACCACCCCTGACCTAAGGGCTTTCCTTAAGTTGTGTCCTCCATCGAGTCAGTCATCATTCCAAACACGTCTAAAAGAACAGTGAAACACTCTGGGTCTTGATCCTACACTAAATCCTACCTGGGCAAATCCTTGCATCTTGTTTAGCTCTTTTAGGCTTAACACTCCTAACAGATGCTGCTCCTTTTGCTCTGATGCTTAACTTTTTCCTTATGAAGAACATTTCACAAGAATGATTCAACCCACATTAAGAATGTTATAAGTAGCTCACATAAATATATGAGGATAATTACAATCAAGATAATATTTAAGGAAAAAAATTAGGAGCATCCAAGATTGTAGTTTTATATAAAGGAAAATGACAGCTAACAAATTGGCAGCAAATAAGTTCCAGGTAACTCAGTTAATCCTAACTACCACCAAGAAGAGCAGGGTTAAATAGATATTCTACTGGTACAGGGTTACAGAAGGTAAACCATATTTTTCCTTGATTAGTTTCCTTTCTAACTTCAGATACACTATCCACTTTAAAGTATGTAAAGACAGGAAAATGAGACTTTTTTTAATCCCAAAATAAAAATACAGGGAAAAAATGAGATGCCTCTAATTTGTTAAAGATACTATTTTCTTCCTGGATTTATAGCTTTAACAGCATTTTAAGTAACTTCAACATTCCAATAATGACTTTTAATTTTATTCCAAAGCCATACAGGCACATAGTTTTGGTCTACAAAGTGAACCCTTAAACCCTTTGTTTCTTGTGTTTTGTAGCCATGTCTTTAGTTATATAATCTCTCTTCAACTTCTACTCTTCAGATATTCATCACACGGCAAGTTAAGGAAAAAAAAAATCATAATTATGCACCATTCCAGAGCAGTCAACAAGCATCTCATAATGTTGTTAATGCTTTGTCACAATTAAACCTGAAAAACTGCAGCAAAATGAATTTTATTCAATGTAATTCTCTAGTTCAAATGCTAAGCTGAGCTAGTATATATTCATGTTATCTAACCCATATTTTAAAGTTGCTCACACTCATCCTGCAATTTTAATTTCCCATCTGAATTCCTCTTACTGCTTACACGCATCTCTGAAATATTTGGCAGCTAGGATAATCACCCATTATTTATCCTTAGCTAAAAATATAATAGATGCCTCTCTGGCTCATAGGCTGACCTTACAAAGCTTTCAGTCATTTTGGTTTTTTCCATCAAAATGATTATCTTTCCTGAACCCAAAATAAGATGCATTAATCAAAATGCAGTTAAGCCAGCAGTGTGCGAGCAGAGGGTCTCACGTGCCCAGCCTATGCCATGGTGCCCTGCTAACAGGTAGCACAACTTCCAACACATATTTTAATTATTCATTCAGCCTCTAGACAGGCAGATACAACTGATTACAGGGTGCTTATATCAAAATGGTTATCAGGATTTTAAGCAAAATGGGAGAATTCTGGGTGCTTTACCTGGATCAGGTGTAGCAGTGTCTCCTGCAGCTGCATCTTTGTCATGGAGGTGCTGTTGAGCACGGCTGGCTCTGGGGTTTGCAGAGGCAGGAGAAGGCCGGCCGGGCTGGCAGCAGGTTCTTGGTTTGCCAACCGCCCACTTTCACTGGCTTTTGGTGGAGCGGGCGTGGACTGAGTGAACACCATCGGGGACATCAGCAAGGTGGGAGTCACAGTGGCAGGAATGCGTTGAGGTGAGATTACCTGTGCATATGAAAACAGAGTCATCAATTAAACCTATCCACTTAATTCTATAGGAATGAAGATGATGAAAACTGCAGAGAGAGTGACAACAGGCAAAGGGACTGCTGGAGATTGATATAGTGATGTAAAACTCCAGCTCAGGACCACCTCTATGATCTGTTTCCAGATTAAAAGGTCTTCCATCCAATTTGAGAGTGCAGCAGTGGGTTCAAGTGTGATTAAATCTATCTGATAGGCACAGGATCTTAGGAGAAGAGGATTTTATTACAGAAATCAGACCACTATTACGTATCAATACTTAGAGAGTGCAGCTGTGAAATCTTCGAGATAGGGGTGGTAACTCAGTAAGTTTAATCTTTGATAACATACTTATATGCAAATGTCACCATTAAAGACTAATCTCTGTACCCAATACTAGAAAGTATTTACCAATTAAACCTTTCAATTCACTTATAAATATATATATATGTATATATTTTATCTTCTCATTTCACTTACAGAGAATGGAAAAACCCAGAGATTAAGTGATTTATCTATGAGCCATAGTGAGCTGGTGGCACTGTCAGAAACAGAACCGACCCCTAACCAACACAGAGCTGACAAAATCAAAATAACCCTCAAAGAGAATGAAAGCCTTGATGCTGCAGCAGTTCTGCAAGTTCCCTCAGCATCCTAACCATGCCACGCTGCAAAGATATGTGTCAAATCATTTTATTTTTAAATTTTGCAATTCATCTTGGAACTGCAAAACATGCAGGATTAGCAAATACTATCAGATATAATACACAACATAACAGAAAGCTAATTCACTTGATTTGCAGATATGAGACCTCTCTCCAGGTAATTCTAGTAATAAATCTTAATCCTAAACAGCCATCTTCTTGCTATTCATGTATCCCATCTTCTGTTCAAAGAACAGAAAATACAAATGGATTGATACAAGCTCACCAAAGCGCCTTCCTTTTGGACTGGAGCATGATTTATTGCTATTATATAAAGGTGAAAGCTACTGAATCACTTCACTCTGTGTCCTGGGTTGCACTTCAGTTTTGAAGAAAAATTAAAATTAAGAAAATAAAACTGAGGCTGCTCCCCTAAGTATGCAAAAACACGTAATTTAAAGAACATTCATATTCTTGTAGCTTGTCTTACTTCTAGTTATGATCCTTCTACCCAAGACACTTTTGAACAATGCTAGTGACACCAAAACACAAAGAAACAGAAAGGAGGAGGACAGATCTCATGCTGTTCTACAGAAAACTTGAGTAAGCAGAAAGACTAGGGGTCAGGAAAGACTCATGGCTATTAGAGAACATGAAATATGCATGTAATACAAAAACTTCCCCTACTTTTTCCATATTTACCCACTTAGATAAATATTGTTTCTGTTTCTCAAATAGAGAATACTACTTCCAAACTCAACCTACAGCTCTTTTCCAATTCCATGGCACGTAATCATAACAGTGGTCACCAGATCTGTGTTACAAGCTCCTGAATGAGCAGAGGTATCACTAACTCATTGTAGGGTTGTAGTGGTTCATATGTTTGTGTACCTATGCTTGAAAAACAACATTACATTTAGAAGAAAAACAATGTGAGTCCAAAGTGACATCCCCCTTTGGAGTGACACCTTTGGACTGTGCACAGATGTTCCCCCATAAGTGAGAAGATTTTTCTCCTGCCTCTGGAAGACTGACTGTCTCCAGACACTTCTTTACTCATCCATGCTGCTGAAGCAACTTCTCTTTAACTTACCTCAAGCAAAATTGGCAGGGTTTGCTTAAACAAGATGACTCTTCCTAATGCGATTTAAAGAATGGATATACAAACTGCTCTGCAAGGGCAGAAACCTCCCGCAAAGGGAAGGCTGTGAACAGCTGCAGGAGATAAACTGTCCCACTGACATTGCTGAATCTACCACAGACTGTCAGACCTACAGAACACACCCCTTCAAATCAAAAACATTTTCCTCTACAGTCCAAAGCAAATAACCAAACTCTGAGACAAATTGTGCTCTTAGTAATATACAGTTTCTCCTGTCAAACACATACACATGTTGTGGTTTAAAAGACATATGAAGAACTACGTCTTCTCTGGATAGAAACGTTTTTTTGGTAGGACTTGCCAAGCATATGGAAACTATATGGAATGAGCAATATTGCCATCTACTGGTGACACAGCCAACATCTACAGGTTACCACAGAACTTCAAATATTTGTGTCAGAAGAATAGAAAATATTCATATCTTTTTTTCAGTGTGCAAAATTTGTGTCTGTACATAATATTAAAATGCATTTTTTGCTAAGAGTGCATGCTCAAAATTTCTCTCATATAACAAACTTTAACATAAACCACATGGGTTGTGGGTTTTGTTTGTTTGTTTGTTTGTTTGTTTTGTCTTGTTTTGGGTTTTTAAAATATAAACGAAATTCATTTCAGATTCAGTTCAGATCATCTTGAGTAAACAGGATAAGTGACACCCACCAGAAAATGGGATGCTGATCTTGGCATTACTAGTACAATTCCTGTAACACCACGTTTTGCAGAAAGTACTGAAAATGCTCTGTAGGGATATTAACAGCCTTTGGACCAATCTTTAACCTTTGAGTAACTTCTCACAAATTGTAACAGCCCTTCCAAAATTCTGTTGATCAACTTCTTTCCCACAGAACCTAACCTGAGTTGCTTGTTCATCCAGCCTCTACCAAATTATCTCCAGCTTTATCAGGTCAACACTTAAATCTCTGAGTCACTAATAACAGAGTAGGAGTCTACCATCAGTTGTGCAGCAATGCAGTAAGAACAATGAAAAATGTGCAAAAGAATTGTTGCAGTATTCTTTTTCTGAAGCCCAAATGATCATTGAGGTATCAGGTTTGATATTCTGCATGGCTGCTGCCAGATAGATGACATGGTAGCTGGCAAACCCACATAACACCATGAACAAAGGAATGGATCTCTTGTAATGCAAACTGGCACCTTCTCTTGCTCCTGAATGAGCAGAATCTCATGTGCATCAAGGGCTCCTCTGGAACATCAACACCCAATGGGTGCTGGGTGCCTTGAACAGTTTTTAGTGGCAGGAATTTAAAGACAATTAATTAAAATAAAGCTGGCTACAATGCTAACATTGCTTTGTCTTTCAGGTTTAACTTTCAATATTTTAATTGATGTTTAGCTACAGAATCTTAAATTAATTTTTGAAACAAGTTGCATTCCTCCTTTGCATTTACAATCTCATGCTGAAACTGCAGGCAGGACAACGGAGAGGCAATGGTGTGATGCTTACACCAAAGATACAAGAAACCATGCACATACTCAGAAGATGTAACACCATGTACAAAATACATTCTTGACAGAAAAATGCTCCAGGAAATGAGAAAAATGAGTTGCAAGTGAAGTGGCCTTCTGAAGAAAAGATAAATTTATGTCTGGGTTCTTGTAAGCACTTTTAAAACCATAACTCTGATTAACATAAACACTTAAGCATGCATGTATCTATAATCAGGATAGCACATGCCTAACACTAAACATATCCTTAAAAGCCCACTGCAGATTAATGCTTTTTTATTGTATCTTAAGCACATGTTACTCACTGTCTGCATAAGGAATACTTCACAGAATAGAGTTGGCACCAGACCAGACTGAATGCTTCCAAGTATTATTCTTCGGCTTTTGCTTTTTTCTTCATTTCTTTTTCTCTCTCTCTTTTTTTT